>JABUQX010117961.1:0-20980 GCA_015478945.1 Trachelipus rathkii
CTAATGTATCCATGTATTCTATATATTGAATAATCTCATTGTTATTGAAATTGTCCTCCACAATTGTGGCATTCTTACCCGGACTCTGATCTTTTGTATAGGCTATAAGTCAGTTATAATCTCTGTCTTTAATTTTTGAAACTCATTTATGTAAATTTGCCAAATTATCTCTTAAAAGAAAATTGTATTATTGTTATTGCTTTTATTAATATTTTTTAACATGTTTTTTTATAACTCGTTTCTGAATCATATTTTCGTTACTACTGCACTTTTGGATTAAAAACAATAAGATTCGAATATTTAGAACTGTAATTTATTAATAATGAAAACATCAGAACTAGTAGTACTCTTTTCTTCTTACCAAAAAAGATTGTTTTATAGAGACATTTTCTTATTATATGCTCATTTTTTTTTTTTTTTTTTCTTTTTTTTATCTTCATGAGATAAAACCATCACTCAACGTGGCTAGAAAGCCCTAATAGAAGGAGGATTATCTAATTGCGTTTAATCGTTCCTCGTATAGCATTGACGGAGCCTATGCCCAAGGACACAAATCCATCACATTTTTCCCGCCACCCGTCCTTAAGTAATAGCGAAAAACCCTGAAGAGAACACCAAAACTCGACATTTGATATGAGGTCGAGTGTGCTCTATACACTTGTGAGCTATCTGAGAGCAGTGTTTTTTTTTTGGCTGCTATATTAAATATAGTTACCAAACACAAAATAATTCACCATTTTTCAAGAAATAATACACATTTATAATACATAAAAAATCACAATAACGATAGCTATTATAAATACCCAAACAATTTAATCTCATATACACAAACATCTTATACAGAAACTGAATAGAGGTTGAAGGTGGAATAAAAATAAACTATTAGTTATAAGTTATTTGTATTCCTTATCATTCAACCCACTTAATACACACAACAATCAATACATAGCACACTATGCCTTTTAATATTAATACGTTAATGTAAATATACAAAAATTTATTTCACAAATATATTTAATAAAGATCTCATCCGCCCCCCCCCCCCATTTCACCAATAAATAAATAAATATAAAACAGTTTAACAGAGTTGCTGAAAATTAATATTACACTGTCATTTATTATTATGAACATTCATCACCACAATCCACATGGGAGTGAGAAATATATACCTATTTCACTCTCACTGTTCTTTGTTATATAATATTCTTGTCACAAACCCAATATAATTAAAAAATATATTTAAACAGTATACTTCACAAAAAAAAAATTAAAAAATACAATATTAACATTTATTTATTTACTTTTTGCCAAAAAACTGGTCACATTTATATCTGTGAACACGCACACACACACATTTTACTACTAGATATAATATGTTAAAACGATATACTAACGCCAAAATTCACCAAAAAAATTCGCGGAAAAAGATAAACCTTTTGATAAAGAAAGGGATTCCACAGACCAACTTGCTACTGAAAAATAGGAAGAAGAATTTGGAAAACTCTTACATTTCCACTATGTACTCGTGTTTCTGATAGATCTCTTTGGGAAAGCGCGCTCACAACGTTCAGACAATTTAGTATTATTAAATTTCCTATATCGTATAAATAATTTATAATTTGTGATTTATTATATACAAACATATTAGCGCAAAAGAAAATGATATCTCACAACTGTGTGTTGCTTCGTTTCTTCATACTCCAGATTTACAGATGGCCTGACATACACTTAAATGGTTTTTTATTAGTATATTTTATCAGTCTCTAATGACAACTCAAAACCGTAATTCTTCTTCTTCTCTTGAAACTTCCCTTTTCCACCATGAATCAATCAAATGCTTTCTTTCTCTTCTCTCTTCTCTTAAAATCATATTCCAATAAAATTTCAAGATTCATCCAGTATTTTGGCTCTTCATTCTTCAATAACAAATCGCCTCTGAAATCCTTCTTTCTTTCCAATCACTAAATTCTTCTGGTCTCTCCTTTCTGTATTTTCGTCTCAGCTCTGGTTTCCACTAAGTCCATCACTTGCGTTCTGAGAGTCGAATCACAGTTATTCATTATCCTCTGTATACCTACTACTAATAAAACAAGTAATATAAAAAAATAAACGATATATATATTAAATATTCCTTTTTTTAACATACTATGAAATTCCATAGTTTTAAATAATCTATACAAATTTTATTGTAAATTTTTATATTTTATTGTATTTTCATATTTATATTTTTTATAACAATTTTATAATAAAATACTATATATAGTACAAAGAACTGTAGATCAAACATATTATATATTCTTTTAAAAATATTCAAAAGAAACGAAATATGTTTTATTATTTTAAAAAATCAACACTAATCGTATAATAACAATTAAAACTTTTTTCCTTCTACCCCCGCTATATCATCATATATATCAGTATATACCTAGATTATATATAAACAATAAATATAATAATAATATCTATGATTAAAATATATATTGGGCCCCTGTAAAACTGATGCAAAATAATGTGCACAACCCCTAGAGTTGCTAAAGAATGCGTGTGATTATACAACAAGAAAAATTGTCACAAAGTACTTAGAGTCAAGAAAATATACTGTTTTTTTCTTAATCTTTTTCTAATAAAGGTTTTATTTTATTTTCTTTCTTCGTTCGCTTTTTTTTTTTTTTTTTATTGTAGGTTCATTAGTTATGTAAGGGTGATTTGGCCGACCATAAAGTTTTTGCTGATCCTGTCGTAGAAAGTTTTGTTTGTGGGCATTTATTCCCCGCCTTTTTATATTCTTTGGGCCTCAGAGAACGCTTCGCACCACAAAGTTCATAGATGTTATATTTAAATAAGAATGGCATCATACCCCTTTAGTAACAATATTACAATAATTCGTAATATAAAATAAGTCGACCCCTTATGATTGAAAAAAATAAAACTTAAGATAATAGATATCAGGTGAATTAAAAAATATTAAGTTAATAATAAATAAATAATAGACTAGAAGCATAGTATACCAAAAATATAAAAAAAACTTAAGTAAAATAAAATATTATGAAAATAATACCTAATAAATACAAAAACCCTATAAATATTAACATACTTATTAATTTATTATTGGAATATAAAAAGTATAAAATAAACAATAATCCCCACTCTCATATAGAAATATAAAATAATTAATAAATATATTTTTTTATTATTGAACCTATTTTACTTAAAATAAACCTACGTACATTGTTAAACCCCTAGTAAAGAAATAAAAGGGTTTTATTTATTATTTTTGTGTATGCTATTATTATCAAGAAATAATAATTATAATGACAATTATAAAAAGACTATAACATAAAGAAACGTGAAGATAAGATTAAGCGCGGGGTTAATAAAAGCTCACAAAAGAACTGCAAGATTAAAGATAATCGTGGACTGCGTTGATTGAACCCTTAAGTCGCAAAAGTAAGAGACACACACGTTACTATTTATATTTCAGAGAGGAAGTGTTGCAACAAACTACCATGGGAGTCTACTCAATTATTTACGTCTTACCATCAAGAAAAAAAAAAAAAATAATAGTATATAAGAGCGTGTAGAAAGATATCAAAATGCCGTCGGTAGTTTGATCTTAATTTAATGTAAAAGTCTTTTGTAGGGGATAACTAGAGTAATATTAACTTGTGATAGTATTACGTGGTGCAGAGTTTAATTTAATGTTTCTTTCACCCTCACTCCGCCTCAGTACTAACATTTAGCTATAGGTATAGATGTGAATTTATGTTGATTGTTAGATTATACTTATATTGCTATATTTAGATAGTTATTTATATTTATATCATATTTATCATTATATATAAATGAAAAATAAAGTGTTAATTATAGTTTTATAATTTATTATTTTATATATATTTTATAATGTTTGTAATATATATATATTCCCCCAAATAGAGCCTGATGTGAATAAAAGGTTTTCGAGAAAAATATTTTTTTAGGGGGGTTATTATTATTTTATTTTTCTTTTTCAAAATATAGGGTTATATAATAAACTTTCATCTTTCCTTCCACTTTTATACGGTATTATTATTATATATTGGTATCGTATTATTTCCGAAATAAATCTAAGGGTAATACAAATTAGGAACTTCAGATCATAGATTTGGTTGGTGAACTGACCCCGGAGGTGAGGACCACGAAAGAGTTGCATGAATAGAAGAAAGACAATGTGATTAAAGTGGATAACAATCGCGGCTGAAAGGATGTGTGACAGAAAATGGAATATATTGAAAAAATATGCATAAGCTAGGACCTAAAACAATTATTAGAAGTTAGAGAGATGGGGGAGATACAAGAGAGTGCATTTTCTCTGAGGTATGTACAGTAATGAATGGTAAAAAAGATGGTAGCGAGGAATTCCAAGAAAGACCACCACGAGGTGGTAGACTGAAGAAGTGAAGGAGGTATTCAATGAATTATTTTCAGTTTTTTTGAAAGAATAGATGTGTTTGAAAAATAAATAGCGGCTCACATCAGTGACTACGGTTAGGTAGAAAATTTAGGTACTGATTAAATAGATAATGAAGAAAGAATTAGGTAATAGAGACAAGCAGAGCCGAAAAGAGAGGAAAGAAGAGAGAGACACTCTAGAAGAAAAGAACGAAAGGTGCGGGAGTAATGAAAAGAAGAAGATTTTAACCTCTGAGGCCAAATAACGTATAGAGGAGAAAACAATTAGTAGGTTTAAAGTATGCCAATTAGTCAAGTATCCGACCCTGAGTTGAAGGAAGAAAGTTTTGGTGGTGAAATCAATTCAGATCATATGTTTGAAGTCAGGGTATGACTGAAAGTAGCTTCAGAGTTTTAGATACTGTAAATTTGAATGAACCAGGTGGATGGTGGATGGGGTATGGTGTTTGATTCCCGTTTACATGAGGAGTTGGAGGTGGCTCTGAGACGCGATGACTTATAACCTTGAAGTCACCGGGGGAAAGTATGGGATACTCGCCGAACATATCCGCCTAAGAGGCAAAACGTAGAAAGGAAAGAAATTGAAAGTCATTAAATTCTGATATTTGTTGTTTTCAAACTTTTTTTAGTTTGTATGACAACTAAGCGAGCCGAAGATATACCATTAAAGGTTTTAGAAGGGTGGGAAATAAGCACAAACACATGAAGTAATCAAATATAAAAAGCACCAAAGGGGAGTGTGTATTTATACAGGAAGACTGAGGAGAGGTAAAAACGAAGGGGAATACCACTAAAATAGTATGGACCCAAATTTACAAAAAAAAAAAAACATTATGATTTAGTATTATTTTTCTAGAAAGGAGAAGATTATTTTACAATAGGAGATCGCTAAAGAAAATTGCCTGTACTGGGGGAAGAGCTAACACGGATGAGTAGGGAAGGAACAGGGAAGTACGACTGGGTGAGGGATGGTGTTCGCGGGGTGGATTATAATTTAAAAACAATTAGATTAAAGAAATTAATGAGAAGAATAATTAATCCGCCCCCGAAGATTTATATATCTCATAAAAAGAATCTGAGGAACCTTTTGATTCGCAGACCTAGGGGGAGAGAACCTGCTCCCAAGGACGAGAAGAATATGGCAGTGGAGTAGAAAGATCGGAGAGGAGCCTGGACAATAGTTTTGTATAAGGCCTCGGGAACAATAAGTAGAAAGTATATTCGTAGCACCCGAACAGAAAATATGTCTTAAAGAATAAAGAGAACGTATTCTAAGGAGAACCTGAGCTACCAAACCAAGTTTGGTATTGAAGCATATTTCTGGATGTGAGATAAAAATAATTGTTGCTATGAGAATATTATTGAGATTTGAATCGGTGATTATTCCTGGCATTGCGCGATGACTTGGGTGCTGGAGGAAAGAGAGGAACCAAGAACCATAGAGGATGGAGATCGTAGGTCACGTTTAATGCGATAAGGCGCCTCACCACTGAGGCAAACCCCTGACCTCAGAAATTATAACAGAAAAATTGAGATGAATTTAAGTTAAGTAGAAAAGAGACGGAGGGGCGCGCCCCGTGGCGCGGGAGCAGCTGAGAGCAATAAGGAAACCTGTGGAACAAATAGAAAAATCTTGAATATACAAAAGATGATGAGAAAAATCTTTAAATACTATATAAAAGAGTAGAAGAAAAGTAAATTATGGAAGAGGAGAAAGAAAATAGTACAGATGGAGATAGAAGTAGGATCAGGCGCGCCTCTCTAAATATGAGGAGAGAAGCTTCGTAAAGGGCAAATGTATAAATGCACCACCAAATAAAAAAAACTCGCGAAAAAGATCTAAGACAAAAAAAAAGATTACATAGAATAATACGAAACGAATAACCAACCATAACCCCAGAGTATGACTGTATAAGATAAGAGCAAATAGAATCAATACCGGACTTTGTGAGTTGTATCGTTTTTGACTGATAGTGGGGTGTGAGAGGATTCATAAAACAAATTGTTATCGGTATTAAGACTTGACACACAACAACAGTTAAACAGAACAAAAGAACACAAAAACAGCGAGCAATATAGAGAAGGAGAAGTGGAGTAAATGAAGCCTTATCTTCAATAGACCGATGTGTATAGACACCCAGCCAATATAGAGTGTAGGTGTTGGAGACGATTTAAACCTGAGATGTAGGGATCGCTCGAGAGAGAGGCAAAAAAAGAAGAGATAGGGAAATAAAAACATCGTTGCTCCCAAACACACGATACGTACATTAGGATGAATATTGGGACAGTAAATGGAGATGAAGAGAGAATATTTCGTCAAAGAACTCAAACATATCAGTCGTCGGATATAAATATATTATCATTGTTTGAAGTACATACACAATGATAAATACACCTTTTGATTCGATATTTCCGGCAAAGTGACAACTCACGACTTATAGTATTTCTTTAAAACTTTACATAAATTATGGAGGACATTTATTACCATCTCCTTCAACTACCACAACATTACGCAGTTTTACGGTTTTGGTTGTCGACCCAACCCTAAATATATATATTATATATATTATATATATTATATGTAATATATATACTATATATATATTAATATATATTATATATATATATATATATTATAAATATATATTATTAATATATAATTAATATATATATAATATATTTTATTAATATATTATATGATTAATTATATATTATATATTTATAAATATATATAATATAGTATATGATATATATATCTATATATTTAATTATTAATATATTTAATAAATAATAATTAATATATATATGTTAATATTAAATATATATATAATATATATATTTAATTATTATTAATATAATATAATATATTATAATATATATATATATATATATATATATATATTAATTAAATATTAATATATTATATATTTATTATATATATATATATATAATATATATAATATAATTATTATAATTATAATTAAATTTATTCAATATATATATATATATAATATTAATATATAAATATATAATATATAGTATATAATATTATATATATTATATAGCAGGTTTTTCTTTTCTTTTCTAGGAAATAATGATCAAAGTCATAACAGCATGAGAAGACTATTTGCATTCAATAATCCTGAAAATTGGGAAGGAAAAGTATGAACATTAATTTAGATGAAATATGATACCTGGATGTTGCATTTCTCGTAATTGTGGTTCTAGTTATTAAGGGATTTTTAGGAAAATTGTAGATAAAATCTCAATAATACAAACCAGCTTGAGATAGAATCAATGTCACACCTTACAATTATTTAAGTTATATTAAATATATCTGGTTTTCAGTATACTGTTATTTCATCTGATTTTTCTACCTTTTAACCCTTCAAAGTTCAATTTATGGACTTTTTTTTCACACGTGCGATTGCAAACATTTTCATTTCTGATAACCTAAAGGGTTAAAATAAGCTACACTGAAGAATATAAATAAGATATTACATACTAAATGGAAAGGCTTATACCAAGGGACGTTGGATAGGGCCATTGTTTATAATGAGTTTTATATTTTGTTGATATATGTGATTTTTGATAGAAGATGGAATTAACCAAAATCGATTCACACAGAAAAAAAGACGCTAATCCCAACATAAGCACTTTCATCAATACAATAATGTGAGTACATGTTTTATTTGGCAATTTTTAAAGTCAATTACAATAAGATTTTGAGCAGTTTTCAAAGTGATGGATTCATCAGTTTGTACATTTCATCGGAAGGTAGGACGATTAGACGTTACTTATAAGTTTCTAGCTACTAGAAAATTTAAAACCGTTCAATATTGGAAAAAAAAAATTGGTGAGCTATATACGAACAATAGCTGAACATCATCTCTCACAGAAAGCTTAATTAGTCTTCTATCATAAGCAGTTGTTACATCGGACATCCAATAGACTTTTCATCTACCCCTGCCCAGCGAAAGAAAAACCTAGCAAGCAATATACTTAACCTGGGAAAAGTCCCGCCCGGAAGTTTCATAAATGTCGAAAGGTCAAATCTATACTACTGAGTTTCAGCTTGATTTTATTCTTGACACCTGAAGCGATTGTGTCTTTTCCTTTTTGAAGATTCAAGAAGGTATAGGTTTGATCTTCAAAGTTCAAGCTACTCTCTCAAATCGGACGTGGAAAGTCTTAAATAGCTTTTTCCTATCGAATTTCAGAATTGAGTCATCGATTCTGTCCATCTTTAGATGCGATCTCGGTATAAACCATACGAGAACTGACCCACAACACATTAGGTTAGCCTCCGAACTTATACTGTAATACAATGACTATTTTGACCGTTAATTTTAAAAAGTGTCATATTTTGACCCATTAAAATTTTAATAAGTGTATTATAATTTCTCTGAAATATAAATGGATGAAACAAAGGGATGAAATGAGGGAGGGAAAAAAGGAAAAATCAGAAAATTAAATCTCAGTAGTGTTATATATATAATGTTGCGGACTTTATTTAATTGATTATGAGTAATGTTAAAATTATTATATATATCTAGGCCTAAGGAAAATTCGGCGTTCTTTCTAAAAAGTACCTCTGAAGTAATTAAGTATCAGAATGTGGTGAAATCTAAGCAATATTTCAAAGAATAAATAATATAAATCTTATATTTTATTAATAAATTTATAGTGAGTAGCTAAAAGAAATTCTCGCTAGCTATTGCCCGTTGCCTTCATCAGTTTATCTGAGTCTTTTTTCAGAAGCGTATTTTACAGGTTAACGTGTTATTTGATAATAATAAAGATCATAACCGATTTAACTACCACACATGGAAGAGAACTATATATTCCATTTTATTAACACCATCAATAAAAGGACAGATAATCTCATAAAAATGAAGCAACATGTTTTTAATTTTAAGAAAAATATAGTATGCTAGTATTTTTACATATACTGATCATTATGTTTAACCATTTCTTTGCACTCATCTAGTTATCTAGTTCAATATTTTCGATTTTCTATTGTCTAGCCACCGTTTCTAACGGTATTTACAGAAGCGGTGGATGAATGTCTAATAAGAGTTGAGCATGTAATCCAAATTTAATAAAATGAATAATAATAATAATAATTTAATCTCTAATCTAATAATAATACAAATGAATAAATAATAATTAAATAATATTAGTAAATAGAATAATAATATTATAAATAGCACAATATATATATAAAATGAATAAAAATAATAAAAGTGAAATTAAAAGAGTCCCAATAATAATAATAATAATGAATCTCTTTCATTATTTTAATACCATCCCCACTTTAATAATATAATAATATAATAATAATTAAAATAATAATGAATAATTAAATAATTAAACCTAATAATAATAATAACAAGAAGAGAAGAATAAGAATAAATATACTGCATAATAAGATATAATCAAATAATAATAAAGCTACACTCAACTAAAGAGTAAAGCATACTACATGAAGATCCGTACTTGGAGTGTGACCTGCAAAATCATAGCGTTTTTATGACGTCATCTCCGCCAGGCTATCATAGGGATGCGGTTAGTCTCCAGTGTTCTGGGCGCAGAGAGTGATACTAACCAAATATCTCGACCAGGCCTATCCATAAATACTGCGCTTCGACGAGTCTTCGAAATTCAATAAGCTCCTTGTTTTTACAATAATTGCAACTGCTCTTTCTCGGACTGTACTAGCGACCTATGTAGCCAAGTACTAAGAGTCCAATTCTTATCACTTGCCAAAGATGCTTCGATCTCCGACCGACTTCCGTTAGGGAGAACAATTCTTTTTTCTTTGATTGATTGAGACTTAAAATCTTTTCTTTCCGATCGGAGTCAACTTCCATAACAACATGAACTAAATACCATCAACAATACATCTTCGGTTTTTGAGAAATCCTTACCGGGGTTCTATAGTAGACAATAGCCACATTCTCGTATTAAATCTTACAGTGAAACCGAGAATCTCCAAATTATAACATATCGACCCGGTCATTAAGCTCTGGATACTCTTTCACATAATAACATTCCCAAACTCCACACTAAACAACTCTCTAATGAGTCTGTCCTCCAGGTTTTTAGATTACATTTTCTTTCACACCTTAACTATACGTGCCACTAAGTAACTCATTGAACACAATACCTATTAACAAAATTTGTAATTATTAATAAGTCTACATAATACCCTCTTAATTTCAATACAAGAACTGCCATATCCCAACTAACGTTAACTCTCAATATAGACTAATTTACACACGGAGTAACAATAGCATAATGATCTCTTAATAACAATGATAAGACCCGGTAGGCGCTACAACTTTCATACTAGTTCCTCATGAGTCCTCCCATGATACAATCACCACCATTACTAAATTTAATATATATACAAATAAGAGACCGAAAACCACCCTTTTTAGTCCGATTATTCATCTACAAGAGTGTGTTACATTACTAGCACTTCCTAAATGCATATACATTTCCGTCTATTCATATTTTCACTTTCTAACCAGACCTATAAATGTCACATAAAATAGTATTTAATAATCGTCACCCACTTTAGTTATCTGGCCCAGTCCGTTAAACAATACCGATACCGATACCGATACCCAAACTACAACACATGGTCTAACCTTATAGCTTACTACCAGCTAGATACCGAGTCCTGATCTCACTCGACTTACATCTACTCGGATAACCTTTATACCTCTATCTAATGCGATCTACTTTTCAACCCTTTACTTTATAATCCACAACCCTATTAGCCTAATGTCTGTCTTATCTACTTTTTAGACTTTCACTTACTTCTATATTACTTTCTTCTTTCAGATATCTGGCTTACAACGAAACACCAATAGAGTATATTATTACATATATTTAAACCTTATCTGAATAAGAGAATTACTCCCATTTACTCTATTTAATAATATTTCTTCCATTCATTCTAACTCATCCTTTGTCACTCCACATTAACCATCTTAGAGTTTCTAAATATCCTATTCTACCTTTATCATAGGCACACGTACGCATCATTTACTTACCCAGAGGTCAAGGCCTCTTATCTCTAAGACACGATTTTACCAACAATTATCATTACAACACATCTAAAGATCGTTATTCTCCTAAATTTAATATAGTGTAAAATATCATCAACATTCGACTTCATATTTATTATATTCTACCCCTGACTCTTCCAATTTATGCGTGTGTTTAAATGCACCTTTTTATTATCTGTATATTTTACTCACAGTTAAGCTATCTTCAACGCGAAATTCTTCATCTATACAACATATCTTACTTAACACTCCTAGTCTACATTAATAAATTTCATACACTTATATATAAATTATAATCCTATTATAACGTGCACATTGTGCAAAAAACCTTTGAACATAATAAAATACTAAATTTTATCTCTAAATTCACTACTAATAACTACATTTAATTAATCCCATATACATTTTATGTATTATTTAATTATTCAAGGTACAAGAAATTTGAAATCCACACATCACTAATAAGTAACATAATACACAATCTTAACTAAATAACGCTAACTCAATATATATTCTTTACATCTAAATAAATAATTTTAATATCATATATATTTATCGTAAATTACATCAATTACTTACTTCTAATACTACTCGGGACAAAAAATCAACACTAGATCATTTCCCTACAACACTCAAATAAATACTATATAAATTACCACCACTAAAATTAATAATAAAATATTAACTATTAAATCAACATTGGACATCATTATTTGACTTTCTTTACCCTTAATAATAATTAATGAATTATAATAAATAAATAATAATTATAAAATAATAATTTTAATTGTTAATTATAATGGTATAACATTAATATATTGTCTTCCTTCATACTCTGGAACATAATTATTAACTCACATTCAATATAATAAATCGATATATTGTTATTAATTTACAATATTCTACTCCCAAATCCAATGAATCACCATCTTCCCATAATTTCCAATAATTATAATATTATATAATTATAATTATTATAATTTAATTAAAATATATATAATAATATAATGAATAATAAAATATAATAAAAATTATAATAATAATAATTGAGAAATATTAGAAAAAAAATAAATTAATGTATAAATAATAAATTAATATTAAATAACAAATTAAAATAATTAATTAATTAATTAAATAATAATATTAAAAATATTAAATAATATTTAATTTAAATTAAATAATAATATAATTAATTAATTAAATTATTAAATCAATATTAATAATAAATAATATAATAATATAATGATACTAGTTTAGTGTTAAAATAGATTGCAATCTACCTGCCTTTTATATTTATAATATACTACTACTGAAATAAAAGTTTCATCCATTATGACAAGATAATGATTATTTATTATAATGATAGTAAAGCAATATATAATATAATAATTATAATTAAATAATAATATTATATTAAATAATAATTATATAAGTTAATAAATATAATTATAATAATTAGCAAGTTAATAAGTTAATACTGTAATAAATTAAATAAGTTAATAATTAAATAAATTAAATATTTAATAATATAATTAAAGTTAATAGTCAATAAGATATGATTAACTCAAATTTATAATAATAAATTAAATAAATAATATATATAATATATATTATAATTAATAATTATTAATAATAGATTAAAAAAGATAAATAAATATTTAACTGAATAATTATATAATATATAAATTAAAACATTAATGTTAATAATTATATAATGATAATTATAATATAATAATTTAATAATATAAATATAAATAATAATATATACCTTAAATATAATTAATAATAATAATATATTATTATTAAAATTTAATAATTAATTAAAATTAAAATAATTAAATAATTAAATAATAATTTATAAATATAATTTATAATATTAATATATAATAATAAATAAAGTTTATAAATTATATATGTTATATATATATAGTGATATTATATATATATAATAGGGCCAATAATTAAATACTGGTCTTAGTGAGGGAATTCTGGAAGGATGAGTATTGAGAGGTATTTTAGTAAAAAGATTATATGCAAAGATGAGGGGTTGTGTAAAAGGATAGGGTGTAGAAGTGATGACCTCGTTAGTATTAAAGAGTTTAAAGCGTTTTTTATATATAGCGAATTTAGACGAGCGTGTGGTGAGTAGCAGTGTGTCTCGTTCGGTGCTGAAGTTATGCTTTATGGTGTGCCGGATGGCAGCTGTGTGGAACAAGTTGGACTGGATAAAGTATGTCTAGATATGTATGAATTATATATGTGATGTGTGTATGTTGAGTTTGATGTGGTGAGTGATGGTGTATGATGTATGTGTGTGTGTGTGTGTATGAGTATATATTATTGATATAACGTGAGTTTATTTTGAGCTGTTATGAGAACAAATGATCTCTCCTTTAGATGATCTATAATAAAGCTATATTCAGTTTATTATTTACTATGATATTAATTAATTATGGAACTCATTGTACTTGTAGTAATCTATACGCCTCCTTGAAATTAGGGTCAGCCCAGTGTAAGTGATAATGTTATTTAAAAAAAACTACAAAAACTCAAATAAAAATAAAAAACGTATGTATTTATATCATGTTTTATTTATAATCTCAAGCTTAATATGTAATGGAAGTTGCCAAATGAATTTTGAAGTGAATGCGGATAGAGAGCGTCATCAAGATAATCTTTTAGAAGTGAAATATTATTATTAGTACAAAATGAACAAAAGTTCTATTCTTATATTGAACCTCTATATAGGAGAAACATGAAATAGTAAGTGTATAACAAATTTTTTTTATTGTAGATTAGTAATCTTATATTATTCAGAGAGGTGCATGCTTTTGTCGTAGTGAGTACTATTTAATATCAGTGCAACAGTTTTATAATGGTCGCAGACGATTGATATATACTATTTGTTATCTTATTTTCGTAAACTAAATGTGCTGAACTCCCTTGTAAGGTATAGTTTACTATGACGTCGTGCACCGATGGCAGGAGTCGGCTCTCCAAGTCCCTTCCGGGGTTAACGGACAGGCGTCAATACTATTCCCCCTATTCTATTCTGAGCAGGGTCATTCACAGGTAAACGCACCGCTCGTATATGAGTATTTTAGGATGTAAGACTCGTGCGAGAACATGCGCGTCTTTCCGCTCACTAGCCCTCATATCGGTAGGTATGAGGAAAACGTTCCCCCCCCCCGCGTTCGTCTCGTGAGCCGTCCTTCACTAACTCAACTTGTACTGCTGATCTAAATTTACTATATAGTAGTATATGATGTATCGATCACTAATTACATATCTATAACGGTTGCCTTACAGTTGAAATAGAGGAGACTTACCAGTGCCCCGTACACGCGAGAAGACAGAGGGCAGCAGACAGATTTCCAGTACGCCCTGTTAGAGCGTTATGGCGAGCGGTGTAAACCGACACTTCCACGTGCGAACTACACCAATCTTTTAGTATCTTAACCACATTATAGTATACGGGGTTTCCGGAGACCCTCCCCGAAGAGGGGAAATGAAAGTCTACGCGGTATCTCTCTTTCTGATCTGTTTTCGCCCGGTAATGCCCGATAGAGCCCCGACTCCTGGTGACACATGCGTTTTACTGTTAAATTACCTCTTAAGAGAGTTCTCTTGGTTTTTTGCCCCCCTCATTAGTTTTTAACAACAAAAAATGTATTTAAAACAATTAATTAAAACTTTCTGTGCTACAAACCATTTATAGAAAATACTGCACACTTGCTAAGCATCTTCTAATAAAATATCTTGGTTCCGAGGTATTATCCTACGACAAGAAAGTGATGTGTCTCGTGGGGACTGCATATTGTGAATGAGTTAAATTAGTATAAAAATTTTTTTATTTTTTTTTTTTTTTGTGTTTACTTTATTATATGAACACTATACTTATAATTTTATAATGTTATATCTATATTTACACCCGTATAGTAAACTTTCTATACTAAATAAACGTGGCTATCTCTCCTAACAAAAGAGCCAGTAGTTATTCCAATCCCTAGTTAAACCTTCGGACCGACTTTACTATTATGGTGAGATAAATTATAAAACGAGTGATGAGAGTATTAAGGAGAATGTGTCTTTCTAATACGATAATATATATACACTAGAATTTATGTTGATTATCAATGTTAAGTTATAACAGGTTTTAGATTTTGATACACCTTAGATGAGCCCATTAGTTGACACCATAGTATTATACTTAGAGCGTAATATGTATATATAGAACTATACTAAATCTGAAATAGCTTATTGATTAAATCTTATTTATAATATGTAAATTTTATGATAATACATTATATATATAAAAATTATAATTATAATAATATTTTAAATTAATATATATCTATAATATATATATATATATATATATATATTATATTAATTATAGTATCGGTATCGGTATATAATTTAAGTGGTGATATTATATAATATATGATTAGTATAGGTAATATTGTAAATTGCAGGTAAGGAGGCTTAGTGATAGCATTATTAAAATTCATGTTGTGAGATGTATAAAGAGACTAAGTCTTTGAGTATCGCTAGTGAGTCTTGCGTATTAGATGTAGTAATGTTTTTTATTACCTATGTTAGTTAAAATTTGATAATACATATATATATATATATATAGTTAGTTAATGAACTTTTAGGTTCAATAGTAAGAATTAAGTCAAGTATATATAGATCTAAAGAACAATGAGTTCAGATGACAATTCATTAAGGGTATATTATATATATATACCTATATATACTATAGGTGTTGAAGAATTAATTGATATTATAAATATGTATAAGGTAAATTATATATAATTAACGTATTTACAGAGTTGTGATTAATGTAGTATTAAAGACAGAATTAAATGAGTGACAATTAAATGAAAGTATTATATGTTTATTAGAGATTAGTTGTCATGTGGAAAAGGAGTGAATATTGATATAGTATCGGTATATATATTAGTTAAGGGATTAGTATATATTTGTGAGTGGAGTTATTGGGATACGACTGTGAGCTGTGGATAATGAGATACCGAAAGAAAAAGAGTGTATAATTGAGTCAGCAAAAAGAATTGATCTGGTATAGTAGTGATAAAATGTTGAGTTTGTGACAGGGCGAGAGATATAAAGTTGATAATAATAGGAGAATATATATATATATTGTACAGTAGGTTTATTTGAGTGAGGGTGTTATGATAGTTGTGTATCCCAACAGGTCTATATCGGTCAGGAATTGGAGACTTACCCCACATCTGGCTACATGTTTCCCATTAATTCTGAGTGGCGTCTCGGTTCCGCGTCCCGCCATTGCCGTACATCACACCTACGTGCATTGCTCTGGCTGAGTGGTTTGAAGTTCTGGCCTCCATTTCCACTATCTATCGATAGAGTATATAGTACCACGGTTTCGGTAAGCTCTTGCGCGGCTTTCTCTTTACAGCTTTGTCGCTCGGTGATTCTTCTACTTACGTTTTGTCTTGATTTGCTTTAGAACGGTATCATTTGCCTGGGCACCAATAGATTACCCCCAGCTGTTGTGTGGAACAATAAACGGCAGTTGCAGACGTTCACTGGATCTCTGCATTGAATCAATGAGTGTATAGGATGAATATTAATTGCTCTCAAATAAAGCTTGTCCATATTTATTATTTCCATTGTTTATCTTATATTAAGTTAATAATTTCTCTACTATCACACTTAATTCTCCCTCGTCCGTAAATAAATAACTAATCACCTATGAAAATATTATACGCTAAGTTATAATATTCACACCACACTATTCACCTCTATCCCCTTTATTATATATATACATATATATATATAGATATTATATATCACCTGGACCATCATCCTCTAATGCCTATCTGGATCATAATATATCGCTACTGTACCACGTTAACCATATTAATAATCTTCTAGTTATTATATTTATATGATACATTCATCTATTGTACATATATTCCTTACTGCCTCCTTACACAACTCCTCACGCATGAACATGTCACTACACCCATACCTCCTACGTTATTCTAGTCATCTAATACTTTACTTTATATCTAGCTATAATTATATACCCAACATGACATATATCTCAGGCGATCGTATTGACCAGTACAATACGCCATTATATCCCCATCATAGACAGACTCACAATCTCTCCTTCACTTTACTTTATCTGTCTCTTCATTCAATCAGAGAAATATAATTTAATTATAATCAATTAGGAAGCTTTAATACACTCCTTTGTTTAACTCCTGTTTTTACTTCGAACCATTTATCATTTTTATCACTCTCCTATATATTATATTATTAAGTATATATCTTATAATATGTATACACTAACAATTATTTTTTCGGTATACTTATTACTCATTATTTTGTTTCTTTACATATCTTCCATACTTATCTTAACTCCATATATTTTCTTTATTCCATTAGTAATACTTATACTATATTTCCATATATTGATTAAGTATCTTTCCTATAACTTATGTACAGAATCTAAAAAACTATACTTTTGCAGATCATAAACGGCAAACTAATATAAATAGTAACTCTTGGGTTTGGAGGAACGCCATTACTATCACAACGCAAATTATCTATAAACAGGTTAATATTGTCAGTTTCACCTCTACGCTCTTTATCTTATAATAATTATATAACACAAATGTTTATGCTTAGCCTCTCCCATAGTGTATCTCGTGACATACCACTAACATGGAACTATCACTCTTTCGAATCACATCCAAATGGAAACTTTATTTTTAAAATACCATTTTATATATACAAATTACATTAAAATATATTCCTATACGTTAGGTTATACTGAGTAATAAAAGAAAAAAAAATTATTTTGGCAAGGTTTAATAGACTGCCAAGTTGAAGTACTTGTCATCTCAGATTACCAAAGCATGCCAAATATCCCACTAGTCTACAAAAAGACTCTATAGTCAACGTACAAGATGTACAAGAGTCTATCGGAATTTCGTCGCTTTATTAAATACTGACAAAAGCTACAGTTACACCCATTGTTTATAACTTCCAATAAAAATTGTATAGAGTACAAGTACAAGTACAAGTACTTTTACTTGATACCCATATACCGTCTGCATCCACATTATACTATCTACTACTATATATTATATAGGCACTTATATTGCGCACTCTCATTATCCTATAAACTAAATTGATTATCAATACAAGGTATTTGTATATTTATAATATAGTAACTCTATCTCCTTATAATTCTATACTTTACTATCCTCCTCTATCCTTATATATTATAATCTCACAATATCGACCTCCACTCCATCTTATCTATATATATTTAAGTATATATATAATTAATATATTATAATATATATAGCTATATATATATATATTATATATATTAATATATATATATATATATATATATATATAATATATATTAATATATATTAATTATATATATATATATATTATATATATATAATATATATATTTATATATATATTATTAATATATATATATATATATATTATATATTAAAATATAGTATATAATATATATTATAATAATATATATATATATATATATAATATATATATATATATATATATATAATATATATATATATATATATATAATATATAGTATATATATTATAAAGTATTCAACTTGTATCTTTCCAAGTTTTCATATGTCAATTCAAATAAGTTTCAAACTTATATCAATAATTCAATAATTTTAATATTTTACTTATTTCTCCAAAAAACATTTTTTTTTAGGTAAAAGACACGTATTGATATTATATTATTTTTATACTACATTTGTTATACCGTATAATCAAACATCAAATTTTTGAGCAGTTTAGCTTTTAATATAGCCTTAGCTAATAATATCTTTTATATTTTATACTGTATATGTATAAATATATATATGATTTCCTCAAATGATAAAAATAAAAACATAAATATAAAAAACAAAGATAATATCAAATAGTTTCAATAATATTTTCTTTAGTCTTCGATAAACCTTTAGATTTTTAAAGAGCAAACAACAAAAATACCAATACCCTACATCCGCATATAATTATACAGAATATGTCACAAGATGTTTCTGCTCAAGGACGAACTAATAATAGTCTAGTCCTCCGCGTAACTACCTTACGTACAGCTCTGCGATATACTATTCCATCCAGGTAGCATGCCCAAAAAAACATTTCCACAGGGTGATACCAAAAACTGGATTTTGAATTATTTGACTAATTTGCTGCGTAGCGACCAAAATTCAAAAAACCAATAGAAAACTATTGCGCGGCATGTTTGTAAGGATAATAGGAACCCATCTAGCATAATTTCAAGGTCTTGGTATATCTAGAGATATACGCAAAACGATTTTGAACCCTTAAAAATTACAAGTAACATACAAAGCACAATTGTAGAGGTTTGTCAAAGGCTAAAATTATGAAAATGATTATTAACATACAAACAAACAAAGAAAATACCACTTTCTAAAGAACGACGTTTAGAGTCAGAAAAAGTGACAGTTTGCTTCTTTTGTACACATCAAAATTGCTCGAAACTTTATATCAAGATATGATATGTGTCCCATTTTTAGGGGGAGGGTTAAAGAATATAATCAACACAGAAACAACAAATATAAAACATTTAATTTAATAATTTAATTTTCTGAAAACTAAATTCTTATAGAAGAAAGAGGTAAAGTAAAAAAAAATGATATGGATTAATTACATTATAAAAAAATACTTTAATTTTAACCTCTCCAACAAAGATGATTAAGTTATAGAGAACATTACATCTTTCCTTATTGTTTATAATTAGTTTAATGACAGCATGAACTTAATAAGCCGTTCTGTTAGTGCTTTCCTATCCTGTGAATGAATTTTGAATAAAGTTAATGCTGAGCCTTTTCGAGTAGTGTTATGAGAGAAATATTTTATTGAAGTGCTGCTGTGTTGCTTTGTTGAGGTTAAATAGATAAAAATCACGGACAAACAATCAAAAATTACTAGACAACATGATCAAAAATATTTATCTTAACAAAGTTATATAAATTATATTGGATACCAATATAACAGATGAATTATAGAGTAACATTTACAAATGTATTAGATATGCCGATTCTATTAGTATATCACCATGGCAACTTGCTCCGAGACTGTTTATGAAAGAAAATCGATCAAGAAATAAATGTAATTGCCCAGTAATGCGTGTATTCATGTCGTACAGTAGAATTCGATCAGAAAGAGGGCACATTATCATTCTTGCATTAAACAGAAAGAGAATTCTTTGCAACTTCCAGAAAATGTTTGAAAAAGTTTTTGCGAGGTGTAGAGAGGGTTTGCTTGAGAAATCCTTCCAAGACACAAACACGCACAGAATTCCAATATGAATTAAGAAAGCAGTTGGACTGGCACATAATTGATGGAAGAGGAATAGCAATGA
>JABUQX010117962.1:0-15203 GCA_015478945.1 Trachelipus rathkii
ATATATATATTAATATTATTAATATATATTAATATTAATATATATTAATATTTATTAAAATATTAAATTATATATATATATTAAGTATATTAATTATATTATAATATATATATTATATAAATATAATAGTAAATAATATATATTTATTAAATTAATATATATTATATTAATAAATATTATATATAATATTAATATTATATCTTATAATATATATGTATATATATATATAATATATAATATATTATATATATATAATTATATATTATATATATTATATATATATATATAATATTATATATATAATATAATTATATATTATATATATTAATTTATATTAATTTATATAATATTATTAACTATTTAATAATATAATTTATATATAATAATATATGTATAATATATTATTATATAATTAATATATATATATTATATTATATTTATATTAAATTATATTATACTATATTATACATTAGTTATTTATATAAAAATATTAAATTATATATATAATTAATATAATTTAAATATATAAAATATTATATATATATTAAAGGAATACTTTGAATGCCAGTCACCACTTTAATTGAATATACTATATAATATACATTATTATAAAATAGTTATCATACCCGTAAATAATTATACAATTATATTTTTTTTATATATATATTATAATATTATAATTAATTTAAAACTATGTGAATACATTAATAATGTTCATGATTTATATATAGTAATTATACGATATATCTATATTAATACTATTTTATTAATACTAATTTAATATAATAATATATTATAATAATATATTATAATATATATAATATTATATATATATTATATAGAATCATTTATATTGAAAGTAATATATATTATAAATATATATTTAATATTATATTTATAATATACATATATATAAATAAAATATATCTATAGTTAAAATAATTATATTTTTAAATATATATATAAATTTAATTAATTAGCAATATTGTAATTTTAAAAATATATAATATAAGTGGCTATATCACATATAAAATTTTATTTATTTCTAGTGTTGCTCCACACAAAAAACATTTTATATTATAATTAATATTATATATTATATATATATATATCATATATTATATCTATAATAATATATATTATAATAATTATATTATATATATATATATATATTATATAATATATAAATATATATATATATAAATTATTATATTAATATATATATATTATATCATATAATTATTATGTGTGAAGTGTGCAAAAATATTTATTTTTGATTGATTGAATAAATTTATAATATAATATAATTAATATATATTATTATATATATATATATATATATATATAATATATATATATATATATATAATATATAATATATACTAATATTATTAATATATTATTTAATATTATTATAAACTATGAATTATAATATATTAATATATTATTATTAATTATATAATTATATTATATAATATACTATATATATTATATATCAGTATTTAATATAATATATATCTATATATATATATTTAATATATATATATATATATATATATATATATTAATATATTATATATAATATATATATATATATTATATATTAATTTATTAAATATATTAATATATTATTATTATTATAATAAGCTATTAAATATATTATAATATAAATTTAGGTAGTGCCTATGTCTTTTATGAACTCTTAGAATATCATAGATACCTCAACTTAAGTGAGCATGATTCTAGATATATATATTTTTCGGATTTGATAAGGTGGAAGCTTAGTATCATATTACTAGTATATATATGATTAGGTAGAATGAGCCTATATAGGTTATCAACTATCTTTATTACTATTTATACTGAGTATACACTTTTAATATATTATTCTTTCTCACTATTTCCCCAGTCTCAAAAATAATATATTCACTATACATTATATAGGTGATTATCTGAGATAATATATATATCATAGAATATATACCTATAGTTATTATAGCATTTGTTATATATTTCTCCTCATATGACAACTTTCAGTATATAGCTCATTTATAATATATATAGTCAGTGAATAGTAACTATTATATCACTGATTAATCGTGAGGTAGAGTTTATGAAATATAATTTTTACTCGTTTATTTTATACTTATAATCTAAATAACATATATATATATATATCATTTGTACTAATATTCCTAATTCAGGTACTTATATTAGAATTCGCTGGATGATAATAGCATGTATCCTATTATATATATATACTTCCTAGATATAAGTGATAGTAAGTCAGTAGATATTATTATCATTTAAAACGTAATAAATTGATATGCTTACTGTGAGATACTTCCTTATGGTAATTATCGTTAAGAAGCTCGGTAAGAACTGGCCTCCAAATAATAAAATTTTTGTGTGTCTAAGAAAAAATGGAATAATTTATATAAAATTTCTAAAATGCAAAAAATCTTACCTAAAATGGTTAAATTATCTAAATCACCATCTCGGGCATTTGGAGTAAAGTGAGCAAAGTCCAAGATAAGTTTTTATGTCAATATTGTTCGACTGTGATGATAGAAAGGAGGATTGCATGGTTAGTTAAGATCTTTCATTTCTTCAATCAGTGTTTTCCTCAGCTCAGTTCGATTTTCAGAAGTTCTTATGTTGAACGGGCCTCTTTCTACTGAAACAGTTAGACGTAAGTAAAATTGCAATTTGGTTATTTCTGGCAATAAAGATTAAATATTTGGAAATTGGTGATGGAACAAGAACTACTTCTGGTTTGGCCAATCCCACGTCTATTACAGTTTTAGAATGTATCTAGAACTGTGATCTGCCCTTTTTAAGGGTTCCTTAAATTTGGCATATCTGTTATTTACATATATAACAATCTTTAATTGGCGCTCTTCGAAGATCATTTTTATTTTTGCGTACATTTACTTCGTTACTTTAGGCTCCAATCCCTTTATCTTCTCTTAAGGCATCATTGTACCTATTCTTTTTTGAATTCAGACTAATCTACAAATTGGCAAAGCGAAGAATATAACATTTTATCAACGATTTAAAAAGCTTTCTCCAACATGCTAAAATGAGAGAATCATACGATATCAAAAATATGTATATAACATGTGGGGATGTGCGGATAATTTGAGTTTGTGGCGGATTGTTAAGACTGTTGCGGTCTGTACTCTTTTTTTTCTTGGATTATTTGCTAAATCTCTTTTGGCTAACAGCAATTTCAATAACCAGCTCAGATTCAGATGCTTCGCGGTACAGGCATTCTTTTGTCCAATAATCTAATACCTAATGTTGCATTTTGCTCTCGATTTTGGTCTTCAAGTTTAGTTTATACTAAGTACTTTAGGGCGAACTCTTATTCCTGACAGTGAGAATTATACATTTATTTAGATTTAACCATGCGGATATCTTTATAACGTTATTCATTTAACGGCTCGGAGATGTCTTGATACTTAGAGAAATTATTTAGTGATCTTTTAAAAAATTTCCCGGGAGGCCAATGCCACCTTGGAACCTAGCCCGCCTTGGATACGTTTTAGACCACTGCATAATATAAAGGTATACGGGTGAATGTGCTAATATAAACGGTAGGATTTTGGGTGATGACTAATTATACCTAAGCCTATATATAGTATATAACTATACCCGGAGTTTTGAGGGAATGGGATTAGCTTTCTCATATAGGAGCATTAGGATATCTATTCTATATATATATATATAGCCCTATATACTATATATATCTATATAGCCTACTCTTATATGTAACTATATACGTGATTATTGAAAATATACTAATTATTATTTCTTAATGCTATAGGCTATACACTAACTACTATAATAGGTTACTAACTATTATATATTTATATATATATATTATATTATATTATTTATTACTATACTTATACTAGATATATATATATATGGTGACTTGATAGTATATATAGCTATATGTATATCATATGATATATGTATATAATATAATATATCTATGCAATATATATACTCACCTATTACTATTCTTAGTAAAAAAATATATATGTAGGAAAGGTATATATATATACTATCCCGGCTATCACTCATAATTGTAATATCTACTATTTACTAAAATATTACTGTATATCCTCATTAACATATATAGTATTATATATAGCAAGCTATCAATCAAATTAAATTAAACATATAATACTAAACTTTTGTATTATTTTTATATTTTATATAATTCTTAAATAAATCTATTATTTTAGTGATAAACTATACTTATAGTACTATTATGTATCACTATTTCAACCTTGAAATTTTAGGTTTACTTTTGCATTTTACTCACACAATAATATATATATTATATTATATATATATTTCTATATAATATAACTTATTAATATATATATATATATATTATATATATATTTATTATATATATATATTATTATATTATATATATCTTAGATATAATTTCGCTATCATTAATAGTATGGTTATTTATATATTATAATATCTATATTATTATTACATTTATCCCTCTTTATAACTCATAGTATATAATTATAGAGTAGCTAAGTATATTATATACATGCATATATTTTAGAACAAGGTTATTATATACATATTTCATAACACTATATTGTATACATATTTTATGAATAACTATTATATACTATTTATTATACTTAAATATATATCTTTAATATATATATCGATTAAGATGGCGTTGAAAACTGCCACAATACTCACATTACATGGTGATATTAATAAAGGATCGTGCATTTCTCTCAACTTCTTGTTCTAAATCGTCTTCGGATTATATACCCAATCCATGCCTCAGTTTGACTAAAAGTAAAATTAAAACGAAGAATTAAAAATTTAAATAGTTATAACGTTTAAACAAACAATAACTATGAAAATTAACACATAAAAAAATGAAAGCTAATCACACAAAATAAACAAAATTATATAGAGTAAACACATAAAACACTAAATAATAGGGTAAAAATAGAATGAACGATAAAAAATACAATGAAACGTCATAAAAAATACATATTAAATGACTACTAAATAGTTATACTCCTAATTTAAGACTGTAACAATTATAATAATTTCATAACATAGAAGCACTGGTTAAAGGAAAATGAAAACGGAAATAAACAACAAAAACAAAACAACAACATAATTCTACTTATGAGTGAATAATAGATAATAATTTTTACACTAATTAATAATCCTTTCTCTTCTGGCAATTATATAAATCAATATTTAATTAATAATATATATATCATACAATAATATTATTAGCTATGGTAGTATTTACGACAATAATAACCAAAATATGTCTGTGAATTTCAAAGATTTTGCAGAGTATAATGAACGAAAAATTACAAATTCACATTAATAATATCAATGAGGTCTACGGAACATGTTAACGGCCACCCAACACTTTCAAACAGGCAAGAAGAGGCAAGACGTATGACAGATAAAGCATAAAAGATTAAACTAGGTAACGAGGTAGTTGGTTGTTACATCAATCGTGTAGTTGGGCAGAGCTTGAAGTTATATTTACGGGGGAGTTTAGGCGGAGGGGATGAGAGCTGTGAATCAGAATAGGATTCGTATGATATGACCTTCTTGTAATGGATTTAATAGAGGTTGTTCAAGATGAGAGAGTTATTGTTCTAGGATGATGAGGAGTCGTTCTGCGGAACGCAAATGATCAGTTGGATTGCTCTCTTGCAATGTGTTTGCGCGTGTCGGTGTATGGGAGGTCCCGTTCGTGTAGCATGGTACCCTTATGCTTTTTCAATTCTGATCGTGAGTTGAAGGGGAGGATTTTCCCCTATTGTTATGCAGGCGTGAGCAGTCTGCAACAACTGGATATTTATACGGGCCCATGGAATCGAAGCAATTTGGGAAATCCACTCTTAGGTGGAAAAAGAACTTAATGGCTACAGGGATTGACTGAAATAAGTTTGCAATTCTATATGTGGCGTAGTGCAGAGCATAGAATTTTCCCCTAAGAGATTCAGTAAGCTCCTGTGGTTTTGGGGGCAAGGAAGGGATTTTGAGATAAATTGGAAGTTTAGGAACTGAAAAGGTGAGAGCTTTAGAACGAAAGATGTCGTCCAAATAGGAGTTGAGAATCCTATCAAAAATGTAAGGAGGGAACAGATTGCCGACAAAGAAGTTCCGTAGATAGCACATTTCTGAGTGGAAACCGGTCCAATCTGAGCATATCTTGTATGCCCGATGAATCAGACATAAAATACTATTAAGTTTGAAGCGTAGGGGAATGAAACTGAAGAAGATAGTACCCAGGATAGTAGAGGAAGGTTTACGATATGTAGAAGTGGAGAATCGGAAAGGTAGGTCTTATCCTCAAAAGTTACGTATAAGAAGGGAAGGCGTCTGTTGGTTTCTAGTTTCATGGTGAATTTAATATTTGGGTGTTTATTGTTAAGATAATCCAAAAATTGTGCAGGGTGTAATTGATCTTTGAATATGATGAAGCAATCGTCGAGGTATCTGCGGTAGAATAAGGGTCTGAAGAGGGGCGGGCACTGTCCAACCAAATAGATTTGTGATGTGTGAGAAAAGCATGTTGCGAAGGTCTGGGCCGAGCGGCGTATCCCATAGCTTATAACCCATTCCGATCTTGTTTGAGTGAAATGAGTTGTTGTCCATAAAGAGGAAATAAGATGGTTTGGTCTCTTGCCGTCACCATTGGTTTACCGGAATAAGAGATTTTTTAGTAACTTTTGGTGGAGATAGATATGTAATATTAAATTTACTTCAGAGAGACGCGATTCTATTTTATTGGGATTGTTTAATTCAAATTTAGTTTTAAACATGAACTCTCGCACGCTCGCTCACGGTATGCTGAACTTACGATTATTCTAACCAACTGGGCTATGCTTCTGTGTATATAGTCGACCTCCCCAATATTCAAACATGCGGCACTGATCAAACCACTGAGAGATCCGACAAAGCAAAACCCCTCAAACTGCTATCATGAGGGTGGAAGGCTTACTCTCTTTGCATCGACAAGGTTTTTTGTCCGCATGGTTTTGAGGTACTGCATTGAATATTACTAACAAAATATATGGAACGACGATATTAAAATTAAAGTTATGGGTGTATGCAATTGACCCGGCACACTTTAAACTGGGGGCATTGATAAATCACGGCGTATCAGAAGTCAGAGAGACAGTAGCGTAGTATGCCATTTTCGCTAATCTGGTTTTTGCATGTTTTTTTGTATGTTTGTTTCTGTTGTCAGAGAAGATCAATAAACATTGTGTGATCTCCACCACCAGCATCCTTGTGATCACGGCGTGAACCGAGTACAGCGAAAATCCACAGTCAGGGGGTACAAATAAGATATGAGCAATGTTAAGGGATTTTACGTTTCCCTACAGTGAATCAGTAATGTGTTATTGATTTTAGCATATTGACAAGTTTTTTAGACTACACGATGTTGTTATATGTATCATGAGAAAGGAATCACACTCATATTGTATGGTCCACAGTTGTATAATAATCCTATATATGTATTGACAGGTTCACTCACTGCAAATAAGGATGTTAATGTCGTCCCCACATTCGATCTAGACGCAATTAACATGTTTAATTCGGGCAAATTGTCGCCCATTTTATCACAGAGGGACGAGCGACAAATTCGCGCTACCCCTCTTGATTTGCTTCTAGGCGTCCAATGCGCTTTATTATAATGCGATTTCTTATAAAGCAAAATTTGTTCGCGAAGTAGGATTTTACCAGGAGCTCTAAAATCCAAATCTTTGACCTTTGTTTTAAGAAGATTCATGGGGGAAGTAAACTATCAAAGCTAAATTGTATCACGTGTGAAATAGATCTTAATCCAAGATATTAAAAGAAACGAATTCATAGGTGGAAACAGATAAGTAGTTATGATAATGACAGTGTCACTGCTGAGTTAACGACGTCTATTCTAGACAATCTCTGGGGGAGAAACTGGCGTAATAGAATCAGTTCATGCTTAGTCTTCTACCACATTCATGTTGGTTCAACCACTGCAGCATTAATCTGTTGGCACAACTATCCCATATTAGTACTGCGACCATAAAATAATGATAAAAATTAAAGTTTAAAAGATTCTATAGACCCACTAAGTGATAATTGGCATAACGGTTTTACTTTAATACCTCACATCAGGGTAGCAAGAGTTCTGACTCATAGCTATAGATTTTTGTGAGAAGTCATTTGGAGAGATCTCGGATGATTTTAGCTCTTCGCCGGGGTGGTCTGGGTTTCCACAACAAAGAACTCACCACCAATTTAAGTAGGTGATGTTATTAAATTATCTGAGTGATGCAGCCATGTTATGGCATTTAGTGATGATTCCAAAAGTCTTATATTGACCAAGGTCGGTATACACTACGAATTTGTGTTCTTATATGGTCTTTGCCTGCAGTAATAATCTTAAATCGGTACATTTATTAAAAGAATGTAGGAGTGTCATTCCAAGGTCGACACTTGTCCGCAGCACTCCTTGCACACATAAGGGAAATCCTCCTTCCAAACTGCAACGAATTAGAATTGAAAAAATCATACAGGGTATTCCGAATCCTCCGAAAGGTTTCAGTTCACACTCCAGTGGAGCGTTATTTCTGTGAGTGAGATAGAAGCCACTATCGTATCCTACCATGGTCCTCCCAGGTAGAAAAAATCGGGGTGAAAATAGTACCCCATCCTTGGGGGCCATCGCCCCTCCCTAAATCGGCACCATTATGGTTCACATAAGTGATTTCTATCTCCCCCTCTCTTGCCAGCTTCACGACTTGCCTCGTAATACGTCTTGTACCCCATACATTGCTTTTACCCACCCAAGCATCAGATTGAGGGTCCCGACGGCCGGCCACATTACGAGTCAGCCAACGCGGCGGAGAGCACTCATTCTCCAATGGTCCACGCACCGTGTGCATGAGATCCGAGTCCATTCCTCAATTCAAAGAGAGCACAAACCAACTTAAACTCTTTCAATGTCTCTCCTGAAAACAACTGTTCCAGTGAGATACAAGCAACACATACTCTAAAAGGAGAGGTCGTAGATAGACAACTCTTTTTCTTTGGTTGTATCTATATTAATGAGGCGCACAGTCTCCCTCTTGCAGTCCACCACTACAAATATATTAGTGAACTGTAATAGAGCTCTGCCTCACAAACTAACACACCATATCTAGTGACGTCGTAACAACACACAAACAAGACCCGTCATTAGACTTAGTTAAAATAATTCTAGTTATGCTTTCTGTACCTAATCGTCTTGCTGTCTTCCATTTTCGGGCATGTTTGGCAACAAATGTTGGTAGGGTCACAGCGAGTATTCTGAGACACTTCACTTCTAGATGTAGCATGTATCTAATTACCATGTATATACCATTCGTGAATCCCTGTATTTCAATGTTTCTAACTCGTCTATCCATATTTTGATTAGAGGTAGTATGCGCATATTTCTTCATTTTTCAAATAATCAGTTTATTATTATATCTGTTGATAGATATAATTATCCTATTATTCGCCTATATATGTAGAGAGAGAATTTATTCACGTTATTAATTCACTCTGCAGTCCTATTATTTATTTTTCACATTCCCTTATATAATATTTATTTGTTAATATTTTCAATTACATAATGTAAATTGATTATTATTATGTTATATCCTATACATTTTATATTAATGTTATCTTCGAGATATTAGTATTATTTGATTGATTTCCTTGTGGGCTATTCAAGTTTATTATCGCATAGAGTGAACACCGATTCACTCACTATACTTACCGTTACTTATATATCGTGGGGGAGTATTAATTGAACCACTTATTGGATTATTATTACTCGATCTATTCATTATATAAACGTGTCTCATGTTTCACCTTATCTAACTGTACTTTTAAATTATAGCTACCTACAATGTACTTAGGAGTGTAGATATCATGTATTTGACCTACCAAATTATTTATATAAACTTACATTATTTAATTATTAACTTGATTATTTATTTATACTCATTATTAAATATTTTTATTTAATTTATGAATTAATTAAATTAATTATCCTATATTTTAGTTAAAATTACGATTATATCTAATAATAATTACCTAGTTCATTTAACTAATGTGAGCTTATAAAGTCATTGCCACTTAATCATTATTTTAATATACACTAAAGCTTTATTACCTATAGTCAGCTTGAGTAAGATGACTTCGTCCGTTGTGCTCTAAGGTTGAAGTCTCTCGAAGGTTCTGGTGATATTATGTCCATTCTTACTTGCCCTTTCTGTGATGGAGTTCTTCAATCTCTCTCGTTTCTAATCACATGGTTAGATTATTATTATATTTTGGACCAGTATATATAAGGAAAACTCTATTACGTCTTGTAATAGACGCTAAAATCAAAGCTTATCCAACATCTATCAGTGGCTGAGAGGAGATAGACCCTCTCTTATTAATTCTGAGACATAATTGTCTCTTTTTACTGCGTGTCCATTTCCTATATAGTGTGAAAGAGATTCATTTGGCTAAAGAAAAATAGTCGAGATATACTATATTTTACCATATACCAATGGGCCAGTATGTATTATCTTGATTGAAACTTTCCATTCTCCCTTCGATTCAGACTGTATTTTAATTTACATAATTTCCCGGTAGGAAAGTTGTTTGTATTTTATAAGAGTTCCAGCTGAAGGTTCTCCTCGTGGTCCTTTTCGTATAATCCAATTATGTAATTAATCTATATGAATTTTTTTATGCTTTCGTGTGTCATTGTCTATATCTTATTTTGAAGTTTTGGTGAATGCAGTCCAATTCTAATCGTAAGGAATAGTTAAGAAAGTTGGGATAAACTCCCAACAGTCAGAAAAAACAGGTAGGGAACTGAAGAAGAACACTATACCATAAAAAGTGTAAGGTGTTTAATTTCTACGAAGAATAGAGATTTGGGTAAATTTTCTACTTATTTCCAGTTCTTAAAGTACTTGAGTGCTGAGAGTGGGATATTCTAAGTTGGAATTCAGTACCGAATAGGAGTAGAATACAGTTGGTAGTCTCCGTTATTTGTTCCGATATTGCTCGCTATAGAGTTTAGATGATTAGTACTGAGGAGAGAATACGAGAATCTTATGTAATACTACCCGATATATGATGAGTTTTGTTGGGCACGCTGTTCCACGCTATAGTGTGGGCGCATTATAATCCTAATGAGGGATCAAGGATTCTTAAAGAAAGATCGAACCAATTAATTATTGCTCATGAAATAATAGTAGTGATATATTTATATATATTAATTCGCGTATATATATATAATTGACAATCAGTATTTTATTTCAGATTACGTATCAAATTACTTATTTATTACCCGCGTAAAAAGCAATTTATTTGCTTCGTATTTTAATTTATTAATTATTTCACGAGCCTATAGTGTGATTTCCTAGTGCATATTGAGTATCTAAAGAATCTTAGCTCTTAAAATAATCCATAAATCCGCTTTTTAATTAACATTAAAAAAAATTTGTTATTTTTATCAGATTAAGTATCCATTCTTTTTATGTACATTAATAAAATTTATCATATAACTTATCACTTCACTTAATTATATTATATATATCACTATAAAGTTAATATATGTGGAATATGGGTTCATAAAGAAATTAACAAGTAGGTATCTTATATAGATACTTAATAGATTAATCAAATATCATATATATATAATTATATTATGATACTATATGCATATCTATTTATCGTAATAAGAACAATACTGATATAATGAAGTATAAGTATATCTAAGCCTTTACGATATAAGTATGTAATATTTTTATATATATTTATAAATATAAAAATTTCTCAGTCTTTGTCTTATATTAAGGTAGAATAATTTCCTTTTCCTTAACTACTGCAAATCCTTGTTAAATCCATAACACATTGACTCAAGTGATATGTGCCTGACAATATGTCAGTTACTTTCGTAAGACAATATATTAGCCACATTGCTTATTTGCAGCACATTCGCGTAGCGGAAAGTAGAGAGAGAGAGAAAACAGTAATTACATAGCTATTTGTCTATAATTTAATAATAATGTAGGTACATTACCTATATAATCATTTAACTTTGGTATTAAATAATTATAATGCTTGCAATTAACTGGTTGTACAAGGACGTATCAGTTCATAAATGAAGTTATTACATCACACAGATGAAGAATAGATCTAAAGTAAAGGGCTTAAGTAAAGCAAAGTTATCTGAATCTACTAATTACGCTCAAATATAAAGCGAACACGGAACGCTGAGCGAGAAAGATTACTAGAATAACAACTAATAGAGAGGCGTCGAAACGAGAACTACTGAAACACCTAAACGGCAATGCGAGCGGTCGAGAATTCACGAACACATATATATAACGAGGATAACGATATATAAACGAAACTGAACAATCAAAACGTATAGTATTATACGAGTAGCTTGAACACTAGTACAAACTATAATAGCGACCAAGAACTATTAAGCAGAACAATTAGGCACATACTACAACATCACAAAAATGCGAAATCTTATTAACGCCTCACATGGACAATTTATTTCGTAGAATCTAGATCTATTTATGATTTATCTGATTTTACGATCACTTGGGTGTTGCCATAATATAGATTATATCACAGCGGCATTAAATAGAAATAATAACCTAACTCTTTAATCTTTACTATTAATATTATAAATAAGATAATATAATTGCTTATTCAACGGGAACTTCATCATAACTGGCCTATAGCTATATGTATATAGTATAATATAATAATATACAATTTCTCATCAATATTATCACTCACTATTATCATACTCACAATAGATATAGCGAAGTATGCTGGCGCTTATGAAGATCTTTTGGATGATTGATAGTCTATGAAATTTATATTATATAGTATAAATATGCCACTTAAATATGGTAAATCATAAGTAAATAATGTTAACCACTTAAATATATATATAATTAAAATCACTAAATTCTCATCATCTTTAACATATATAAAAAATATAAAATAAAATTTACTAGTTCTTATAAATTTTATTACATAATGAGACTTTAAATAATGTACTACTTGGCAAAATTAGGTATATTATAGTATGCAGATTGACAAAGAAAAAAAATAACAATCATATAATAAAATTAACCTAAACTTAATTTGAAAATTAGTAACGAAAAAAAAAATTATTATATGAGAAAATATAATAAGCTCATCAAAGTTTTTTATTAATACGAGATACATAAGAGGAGATGTGGTGTTCTACTATAATATTTCACCCAACTTGACTTATTGAGTTATTTATTTCAAATTTTAATTTATGGTAAATCAAGTTTTCCTATCTCAATATTTTCTAATATCATTAATACTTCAAACTTCTCATAGAATGAGTAAATATTATGTTATTATTTCTCATTACAAGAGTAGGCATGCTACTATACCATAACTCCTTGTTTATAGTAAATATTTCACATAGCTATAACAATAAGGGTATTTTTAATAACACAAATTCGCCAGTATTATAGGTGTAGTAGGAAAAGATTGTGGAATGGTATCGAGGTGGTTGGTGCATTATTCATTGGGGTGAATGTAGAGACCTAAGTTCTTTAGTGCATTCTAAGGTGCTTTGCAATGAACTATGTTTGTGTTACTGTGGTTAATGTTAGTAGTGAAAACCTATGGGATGGATAAGAGTAAGATCTCAAGGTAAATGTTGTTCTAATTTTAGGCGATTTATTTTAGAGGTTTTAGGTGTGAGAGGAAATTGATAAACTGTAGAATGAACGCAATTAGGAGTTTTTGTAGGCTGTTGGACAGCACTAACGTTGTAGTTATTAAAAATAAGAGGGCAAGATAAAGTACATGAAAGATTTTTTGACTTACATTGTGGTAAAAAGGTATTATTTGAGAAAGCTGATGCATATCAGTCTCAGGGTATATTTTTTTTTATGGCTTTTAACTTTATGTATCTTGCTTCACATTGGATTTTGCCGTTGCAATGTTTGCCGTCCCAGAGTGTGCCAGTAAAGTGGAGGGTTTTTCGTATTAAAACTTTAGCATTTAGTTATGAGGAGTTAAGAACGAATGATAACAAGATTGGATGGAGTATTAAAGACGCCTTAAATTTTAAAACTTAAAATTAATAAGTGCGAGAGGAGAGTTGAAGAAGACGGACCTATTCTGGTGAAGGATGCAAAAAGAGTAGATAAAGAGGGAGAGGGAGCAGAGGGAGGCAGACGAGAGAGAGAGAGAGAGAGAGAGAAATTTGTAAGGGTGAAAACTTTTTTTGACAACTTTTTAGTATTTTCTCATTTTTTTTCTTTCTCATTCGTTTTTTGTTTTTTTCACAAAAGAGTTTACTATTCTATTAATTTTATTATTGTATTTTATTAGTTAGAGCAACTTTAATTACTAATAATTTTGAAAGCTCTTTTTACCATATAGCTGACTGTATAAATAACTTGTCATAAATGTGTACTAGTCACATAAGATCTTTGTTTTGGTTTGTTGTTGTCGAGTAGGGAAAAAATTTTCACAACAATAAGTTGTTTCAAACGTTGATATTATTCTTAACCCTTTATCACCCAGGTGGACATTTTCGTCTACATGTGGAAAAACCCCGTTTTAAATAAAAATTAGGCAGTATTATCAATATATGTTACCAAATAGACGAAATATTTTATTTTTCAAGAGTGAAAAGGTGACAATTAGCATTAAATCTCTTGCTTTCCGATGTTTTAGTGAAGTTGCTGTTGTTGATGTTGCTGATTTTAATTAATAAAATAAATTGGGCAATATTTTGATATTCTTTTTAATATATATATATATATATATATATCGTATTTATATTTACTATAGGTATATATTCTATATATATAAGCGTATAGTTATATATATATATATATGATAGTAAGTATAATATATATATATATTACTTATACTATATATATAATATATATATAAATTTAGATATTATATATGATTTTATATAACTTATATATACTGATAATAATAATTTAATTATTATTGTGCTGTAATTATGTAGTGTATTTTTAACTAACGACTAATAGTGAGTAAGGCTAATATTATTGAATATATACGCGTAGTATATTAGTTAGTATATAGGTATAATAAGTATATATATA
>JABUQX010117963.1:0-31880 GCA_015478945.1 Trachelipus rathkii
AGGTGTTGAAGGCTAGATACCCTCATTAATTCAAAATACAATTTCGAAACAGAAGTGTTGGGCAGAATTAAATAACACAGCAGCCTATATAATAAATAGAACTGGAAAATCCACAGTTGATGGAGAAAACCGCCTTTTGAAATCTGGTATTATAGAAAGCCCAGAATCAAGCATCTACGTGTAACCGGAACAGCATGCAGTGGGTGGATTCCAGATCAGAAAAGGAGAAAGTTAGACCCAAAATGAGCAAAATATCTAGTAGTGTGAGCTAATTATTTGGAGGTTTATTACTGATATGACGAGTAGTATTTAAATGAGCTACTACTACCCATTACGCTGATAGAAACAAGACTAAAGATATTGAGTATATCGTCTATGTACTATTTTTCCTCTTACCCGATTACGTATCTCTCGTATCAGAGATTACTCAATTCCCGCATTGTCTTCTTACTATGACTCTACACTCACCGTAACACTTGATCTTACGTAGTCAATCTTACTGGTCCCTAGTACCCGCTGTGAGGCACCTATATAACCAGGTAAAGCGATAGTATGTTAGGATAGTTGCTCAGTGGCAGCCTATATATATATAATACATATATCGCTAAGGTAAAGCTCAAAGCCTACTCTCTTGATAATCCTGGTGCATACCGATGCTGGATACTTGCTAAGTGGTCCTCCCATATGTTCTTTCCCCGTCTTACAGCACAAAAGGTATTTATGCCTATTTACCGCTAACCAACCTCAATTTTAATGCTCAGCAGAAAACATGCCTAAATTACAGTGAAGTTTCCAATTCCTTCTTCTAGCGATGCTATGACGCCATCTCCACGACAACATAGGTCCTTCTGCGGCGATATTCGAGTCTATTTGCACTTTCTGGATGCACGTCGTCCTGACGACCTGGTCACTTAATAATAATCGCCTAACTCATACCACCATACGCAACTGGCCTCTCCTCCACGGTTATTAGCTATACTATTTGGCGACCTTCCCTCGATTAAAAGTGTTTCTTACAGACCTGTCTTCTTATCTGCACGCCTCTCATGGCCATTCTCCTCAATATATCTTCTGCCTCGTTTGCCTCGGCATCTCACTCTGATAAATCTGTCTTGGCTAGCTCTTCTTCTTCATCATATATTCTCTCTTCCCCCATTCTTCAGCTGGGCTGCGGTTTCTTCGGTCTACTTCCGTTCTCGCATTCTTCTGATCCTCTCTCGTCCTTCTTCCCTTAACTCGCATTGTTCACCACTCCGTAGCGGCTTATCTCCTGGTTCAGTATCCATTGACGCGATCCCATCCTCCTTCGTGATACCCTATGAAAGCACTCCCGTGTTTCGCTCTTTTCTTCTCTCTCTTTTGGTTCCGCAGTACATTCAGACCACGTGTGTTGTTCTCCGAGTCATCATGAGAGCTCGTCTTTCCTACTCTTTCGTATCAACAAGGAGTCCGCTGACTGTCAAGTGCGCGAGCTGATGCACACATGTCTCCGCTGTCCAGCCATTCCCCTAAAGTCGGTCCCACAAGAGTCCCGTGATCTCTCTCTTGTTCTCCCTTTAGTTCTATTCTCTTTATCCTCTCCTTCCTCTTCTTTTCTCATGGTGACACGCTCTTACCTGAACGAGTTTATACTTTCGGCCCTAGCTCCTAGGCCCATCATCGGCAATATCCGAATGGAGGTAGGATTTTGCTATTTATCACTACCAACTGGTTCTGGCTGAGGTAACCGTTTGAATATATAATATATTGTGGGCGAAGAACAGTGCCAGTTGCACGTGTCTGGTCGGGAAAGTACACCATCTTATGCTCAGGAGCTAAGGGACTTCGATTTTAACACACCAGCGCGACTTGGCGAATCGATACAGTCTGGCCACCCCTCGCTTTGTCGTGTTTCGTTGCTCTATCACCTCTCGTCCTCTTCTTCACTGTCAGCGATGTGTCTCTTGGCGATACATCTGAAAGATCCGTATTTTGCTACAGAACTCAACTGTTTCATGGCGCTTAGATCGACACCGGTGCGTCGCTAAATTGTTACGGCTTCTTCTCCTAGTGATACTACACCAAAAAAATTCTCATAATGAACCACATAACGTCAGTTAAATCATGCAATGTAATCGTATCTTCCTACTTAAAGGAAGCAACAATGACACTCGTGAGAGCTCAATTATAGCAGGTGATCTCAGAAATGGTAGTACTAATCCCCGTCTATGGACGCTTGTGCAGCCTTAGACCTTACTCTCTTCCGCCGTCATTTCCCTGGGTTTCGTGGTGCTGACGTGAACTCAACCCATTCCGGGGGCTGATTTCCCTCGCTCAGCATTTCGGCACCTTCTGGTACGATCTCAAGTGTTACTTAATCCAGGATCAGGATTAGAGTTGACGGTCAGTCCGTCCATCGTAGCGGATACTGTTCAGATGTAACCTCTTGTAGTCTGGACTAAGGCACATTATTCACATCATAGCTCCTTTCAAAGGATATTCTCATGGTCTATTTGCTTTGCTGATATTTTCCTATTTCTGAGTTGCTTTTTTTCCTCCTTTAATTTTTTCACCATCTAAATCCTGCCCGCATAACTTAGATAAATAATATTTTAAATACAACTGAAGTAGAGTTTTTTTCTATTTTGTAAATTTATCTCACACATAAGAAAATGTTAGTTTTTAAATAACTATTGATATATTTTATTTCACAATTGGACTCTTAATTCAATAATTAATATTCAATTCTGTGTCGCTCTACCTTTTTACATATAACGCACGACTACAGGCATAGAGTGATCTCATCTTAACAATTTCAACAAATCTACACTCAGCTTCGAATTAGTTCAATCCGAGCCGCTTAACACGGGCACTCTTTCATGACCTTATCAGTCCTTTCATTCTCTACAAAGGCAACATTGCGGAAGGCGTGAAGGTATAGCTCAATATCAGAAGCAAATCTTATCGGTGCTCCTGTCACAGGGACTGGAGCACATTTATTCCAGAGGTTACTTTTGCTACTCTCCGCTCTTGCAGGATTTGGGCCCTTCTATCTAATTATTCTACTAGTATGTTCTGCCTTGTGATTACCAAACTCCCTCCTCTTTCCCTGGGCCACTATACATCCCCCCTCCACCCCCTCCACTCCCCTCCCACGTCTTTTTAGTATGGGTGCTCCTTATATAATATATGCGTGTTGAGCGTTCTTAGCTATATATAGTATTTAGTGATAAAAGATTAATTTTAGGAGGGATCCATTAGAGAATATTAGTATATTAATTTAGTTATCACGATATACCTAGAACCGCTCCCTATATATCACATTATTTATACTAGGTCCGCAATTAACAAGTCCTTTTTCTCTCAGACCTCATGAGTAAATCTATGTAGCCTGGTAAGTATACATTCATTTTTCAAATCATAGGTATAAATCTCGATACAGAGATACTTAACACCTATTAAGACTCCATAGGTACGACAGAAGAGGACATACTCTGAAGATATATATAACGTAGCCATCATAACCTATATACCTTTTGTGATCACTCTTATCGTAAAGTCATACACTGCATTAGCTTCGGGCTCAGAATTCGGGTACATATACATATCTAAATATATTAATAAGCTTATCAATCGATGACTTTCTTTAGGTGATCTCACTTTCTGACCTTTATGCTTACACTCGATGACTATCATTATCTCATATATTGGTCATAACTTAGTATACTCCTTACTATACTAATACTTAGTAAGCACTGAGACCATTATGAAGGCAATACAACATTCGTAGTGCTACGTATTATGGAGCAAGGTATCTGGATGAATATATATATAGTGGCATTCGCCTCAGCCGTAGAGCAAGTGTTTATTTTGAGGCGTATATTCACCTAAATTTACTATTAAGTTTTGGCACCACTAGTCCTGACTTGATGGTACTCTCGTATCCTTACTATTATCTCGTACTAGGATAGACGTGTGGATAGTAGACCATTCTCGCAACTTTATCGCCTAGTTCCTGGCATTTATATAATCATTTATCACAAATAAGCAGCTTCTGAGCAGTAACTATAATATTATATATATATATATATTATCATAATATATATATATATATCGGCATAGCATTAACTTCTATCACGTTTTCTTAAATCGGTAGGCCGCTTGATAAATATTTCTTACTGACCTAAACTACTATATATCAACTCAGCTCCAATATAAATATACCGCATTATCCACAAGCACGAAGTGAGCACGTTCTAAACAAAAGTGGACTGAGTCTGAACGATAGTAGCTATTGCTGCTTATTACTTTGATATAAAGTCACTTTAAAAAAGAAGCACTCGCTTCTGACTCAATCACTATATATAGTACCACCCCCAGGACTCAGGACTCAGCTCCGACCAGTAGATGCCTCCGATTTTGCTGCCGACGGTGTTCCTTTTAGTATATTAACAGCTAGCACTTGAACGGAGTGAATGTAGTCTACCTATATCATATCGTTTCACTTATTATTCTCATCGCAGTTGGCCAACCTCCTGAGAACGACTACAATATGATGGCTTTCGGAGTGATAAGTGAGAGTTACTTGCGAATGCTTATCTCGCCGTCCGCCATTTATCCGTTTACATTACTCTCCTGGAGTTAGTCGGAGTATCACATATAACTTACATGACCAAATCAAATCAACAAATTATACTGCCTATTTCAGCATATGGTATCCAGAACCGAACGGCAAATCCTCTCACGCGAAAGCTTCTGACCCTATTAGCAGTATTAGTTCATCTTAATCATTATACCAACTGAGATATTTCTAATCAAGACCTATATTTTACAGATTGTCGTAACTAATTCTCTCATTCTATATGTATGCCATCACCTCTCTCCTATATATATATATACCGCATTGAAATATCGATACTGACTAAAATTATTCTAAAGCCTTATTAATACCTACTAATCAATCGACTATACGAACGTATATATTATCTAGGTCGAATGGTATGTACAAGTACATTATATATTACCGAAGAATCTCTGCACTTACTACACAAGGCCTTTCTCTCAAGCTGGAGTGGTATTACCTAACTCCTCTGAGTAGATAATGAGTAAAATATAGACTTTCTCGTGCTAATGTGTACTCCGGGTTCTCCTACGTACCTTTCATATAACTCATTAGCTAACGTTATCCCGTGATGGTGATTATCTTACCTTAAAATCTTATAACCCGCTTCCTCCACCTTCTTAAGCATCTTTGTAGATTTTATTACTCACAAGTTATAAAACTGCTGTTGCTGTCCATATATATAATATATGATATCACGAATTATTTTTGTAGTGGCTATAATCTGTAAATATGTTAGACGTGGTACATAACTTGGTGTATGCGCATACTTGTCTTTCTCCACGCCAGCCGTTTTCTTCAAATTATAATATCAAGATTCATACACCGTCACATTACACATATCACCTATCACGCTCACTAGGGTATAACATATTATATTCTTACCCCACTGGTAGCTATCAGCATGAACCACGTGTACTCTATACATTACGAGACATTGTTTTTGCTAGAGTTAATATACCTCTTGAGTCATCCATCTTCGACTGGTATAATATAATAAAGTATGTATCATATTCTTACGTGCATAGTATTGCGCATTCAAACTAACATGATGACCTGAGCTATCCTCTCCTCTCGTCTGTACTACAATAACTCTGGAACTCCATACTACTTAAAGCCTTTCTGGTAATATAATATCGTAGCTATATACTGGTTTCTGCACGCTTTATTGGTGTGCGTACTTATCTGTCACATATTTATAAACGGATACAACGTTCAGACCTTTCGAATCCTTCTTATGAGACAGATTAGATCTTGACTGATAACTCTATCTTGGTTCAGAGAAATTCACTATACGAACTTACTATATTATATATCTTATTGCAAGCACAAGAAGGAACGTCACGCATATATATATTGATTTATCTGATAAATATACGTTTCCACACCATTAGTCAAGCTAATAGTGAACATATTATTCTACTAGTTTACTAGCCCAATCCGGAAAATTGGTCTGACTGACGCTCTTCCTTTTGTAATGCTTGGCATTCGCTCCGAGCCAGTATAAAAGAGTGATGCTGCCAATAAACTCGTTCAGGACTGCTGAATTAGTTAGTTATGGTTCTCCTACCTCTTCGTTATATCCTACCGTTGACTTCTTTACACATCTTTCTCATCCTTCAACATAGCCTGAACCGCTTGCCTATATTTACTTACCTATATATCACGCTATGAAGGCGTTAGTATTACTCTTCGTTATTAGTTATGAGATAGATCACAACATTATTTATCTTACACGTAATCATACAAGGTGCCGAATTTAATCCTATAATCCTATTATAAGGTATCTTTATTCATTCCCTAACATAACTTTCTATATGTCTTTTAGCTCGACATGATCTACTCATCACACCTGAGCACCGAGTACTTCACTCACAAACTCATATAAAGATAACGACGGACCTTATTATATCTAGTAGATTAACATACAGTAATGGAAGAATTCCTTATATCGACACTTCAGCGATCCCAAATCACTAACTAAGCACATAGCAAGCCGTTTAATCGTAATAAATTCACGAGTCTATAAGCCTGCCCTTATATATTTATTCGAGAGGCGAATCCTCTTCTACCTCACTGTTTCATCGATACCCATGTATCAAGTATTTATACCTTTTTGTTATTATCAATCACTTTTTCTTACCCCCTTCAACTCGTTATTACTTTTATTAAGTTCCTAATCTCTCCTCCCTGTACATATCTCTTCCTCCTCCTTCTCTCTACTTTTCCCCCTCTCCGTTTTCCTGATCATCCCTTTACTTAATCCTTTCACTACTACTCCCTCACTTACTCCTCTGCCACAGCACCAATCACGTACCGGCTCTAGAACTCACTACCGACACGGTCAATTCAGTCACCCTTAGCCCCTCTTTTATTCACTCCACGGCTCAAGCAATTATACTTACACTCACCTCCCGCTCAGCACACTCGGGCTACTCCTACGAACATTAATTAAGCATAACTTTCCACTTCCCTGATCACTATTGCGCTTTCGCAACTGGGAATTCACCTGTTACTATGAACTCTTACCACCAAGCTCCTACTATAATAACCTATATCTGTTGCACTAAAGTAGATAGGCTCAACATTCGATGGCGGCCGCACTATATTGGATTACTAAGGTATCGTATGGTCTTTAGCACTGATCAATGAGGTGAGTACTGTGTGATGGTAAGAGTCATGATATGACTCATCATTATATAATAGACGCCATTACATAATTCTAAATATACCAATATCTAAATTTACGCCTGTAAAATTTATAACTGTTTGTTACAATAGAATTTATCGAAAATTTATATTATTGAGATGGCAAATCATTTATATTTACTCTCTCTAACCGTACTATTATAATTACCTTCACGTCATAAGCACGCGGATTTCTTATTACGTCATCTTATATGTTATGACATATTTAATTTTATTAAAATAAACAATTATATATTATTAATATAAACATCTTTATAAAGAACTTATTTTTAGTAATGTTTTAATGCTTAAACTCATATGTTTTACTTAGACTGGAAACCTTATATATTCATGCAAAAATTATTATACAATAAATTATTAGTATATAGAGGTATATGGTAAATATTGATATATCCTTAATTATATGAGAGGCCCCGCAGGTGGTGAAGTGACTATTGTAGCAGTTTTATATTGTTATTTATTAATTTATTCACCCATCTATTTATGACTATAGTAATAATTCAGGTAGCAAGTACCTTTAGTGACTTAGACATAAACCAAAGCTCTATACATTCTTCCTCTCTAGGGGCTTTCCTTAAGTAGTGAATACTATATTATATCTGATATAGAAACCTTAACGCCTCAAAATTTCCTTCTGTAATATACTTATAAAAAATGCAAGTAAGGAGCCGAATTTGGTCCCTAACTTGTTTATCGTTAAATAACGCGACTATTTTTAATTTATTTTATTTTTTATTTACTTATCATTTATTATAATTGTTATTATATATATTGAATCATTATGGTTTGGTCATATTATATTTATTATTATTTTAATTTATATTATTATAACCAGGACTATATATTTTGTAGGGAATTTCGTGTTTAAGGGGTCTACCATATATTATCTTGCTCAATAAATAAAATCTATATATTGCTCAAATTGCTCACTATATTATAAATTTGTTTTCACAAATCTTAGGCATATTAGAAGTTTATTGTCTGTACATTAACAAAAACAAATTATCACCACATGAGACTTCAAGCTTATACTAAATTAGGTTTGATGCACATAAAAGTACTTATTATTATTATTAGAAAGATATGTAGAACCTGAATAAATTATAACCGAATGTATACTATGCAGACGTAAGCATAAGAATAAAATTAGTGATTAATACAATATGAAAAAATTGTAAAATGAAATAATTGCAACGAAAATTCCTATTTGTGAATTTAACTATTAGTATTACGCGATATATTATCCACCTATAGGACAAAAATACAAACGTACACAAATAGGAATTATATATATTTAAATTACTAAAAATGATAATAATATATTGTGATACTATATATAATATATATATTATAGTATGATAAATTATAAATAATAATAAGTACATAAGGTTGATTGCAAAAGCGAGACTGAGCTATAAAAGTAAAAATTTAGACTATGAGCTAAACATTATTAGTATTATTCATGTAGGGGGATCAAAATAATAAAGAAGTAAAGGACAATAGATAGATTGGATATTATAGCTAAAACTAAAGATAATAATGATCTCATTAATATATAGCACATTTGTATGTTTCTACTAATCAAGTAATACTTACCTTTTATATGGAACTAATATCTTATCAGAAAGAAATATATATGAAAAACAACCTACTACTACATAAGTTGTTATTGATAGAATGGGACATAGACAAAGTATGTACCAATACATATAAAAATAACTACTTTACTACAAAAAGTTTGTATGGACTTAAGGCATAGCACCAAAATTGACCTGGATGAAAGACTTGGAAAACTTTCTTTCAAAACTTAATTTGATGTAAAAAGTATTATAGCTGACCACTTTGTCTTATTACATAAGAAATCAGAAATGGACATAAAATCCATACACTTGCATATTATATGTGAATGATTAGGACTATAGTTCTGCAATCATAACAAAGACTTTGGCATTTAATAGGCTTAGAAATTTTTTAGAAGAAATTGAAAAAGAAATCAAAATAACATATAAACCTGCAACATATCATGGGTATTATAGGGTAGAGATATTGAATATTTGAGAATCAAGAAATGATGGTCAAAGAAATTATTAATAAGTATCTTCTCCATATCACATGCGATATACTAAAAGAATACTTAATAATAGGTATGATAATTTGTAGTATGGAGACAATTGCAATGCAGTGTCAACATACCTATTTTATGAAGGATATAATGATTATACACTGATATTAGATAGCAGGGAAAGACGTTATTACACTTATACAAGTAAATTACAGGCATATTAAGGATGATCTACTATTACTATATTTACTTAGACATACAGTACAAACCAAGAACCAAGATATTACATTTGTACTGTTAATTACCTTGTACAAAGTGTAGAAACCATCCAATATAGAAGGTTGTTACAATTATATATAAAAATTAAAAGAGTGTTTCAGTTTCATACTGAAGGCGCTACTACACCAGAGAAATGAGTAATATTATATTTATATATAATGTGAATTTCTGAACTAAAGCTTAATACTTGAGGAGGGTATAGTGATGCACGATCTATAGCTTAGGGGAGACCTATTATATAAGTACCATATCATTTAGGTGAGCAATAATTATTTCAATACATATAATAACTAGGAATTTATAGTTAGATTTAATATTTGCACTGGTTGAATGAGTAGCAATCCTAATTACATGGGAGATCAGTCAGTATAATAAGCTAGGATTCATGATTGCTTATTTATATTACAACAACAGTAAAATGACTGAATATATTATGGAACTCTCTATTAACAAAGCACAAAAGGAAATTGTGTAGCCTTCATCTAATATAATTGGAAAGAAACTCACAGAATAGTGTTTCCAATACATATAGAAACCATAACTCCATGGATAATAATTGAACAATTTGAAGTCACAGCTATCAAAAACCTAAGATAAAGAAATTCATAGTAATTATTATATACTAACAAACACACACACATAAATATGAAAGCATAATATATTAAAAGTATTTTGAGGAATTAATTATTTTCTTGCATTAAAGAAGAAATAGATATCAATAATGATGAATATATAAGAGATAGTACTTATCTATATACAAGATTAATAAGCAGTGAGTATAATAAAATACAGAATTGGAATACAAAACAAAGTCAGAAAGAAAATGACATGATGCATATTATAATAGACCGGAAATAATATATAGGAATAGTAACTAAAACTCAAACGGTCATAGAATAATATATAAACAATAAATGAGGAGAGTGTACTGCTATGCCAATTGGGATTATGAGTATTAATTATTATAAAAAATATATTTTGTAATATTTGAATATTATATTATATTGCTCGGTGTGAGTAGCTTACTAATTATCATGATTTCATGGTATGATAAGAGATTCTCGTAATCTATGTGGACCGAGTAGGTAGTTTAAATTGTTATTAGTCTTGTATTAAATTAGTTGATTAAGAGATATGTGTTCACGGTTCAGGTGCTAGAGGTTCTTAAAACCTAAATTCGCTCATAGTATAATAGTTAATAAGTGGTATATATAAGTAGTTTTAAGAGGTTAGATAAGTAAAATCCACGCATATTTTAATTCTGGAGTGATTCATTATCGGCTATAATTAGTTAAGTAGTATGATAGTACTTAGATAAGGGTGATATGCATTGTACTTAAGGTATGACAGCATAGTAAATTTCTATCATTATGTGACTATAATTGAATATATTTATTAGAAATTCGCGAGAGTTTATAAGTTCAGGCAGTCAGAGAAAATAAGAAAGGAGTTGAGAAGGAAGAGGGTTATTTGATTGAGTTAAAATATATTGATCGTAATAAAGCAGTAAGGATGATTAAGAATTAAACATGATGACATTATTGGTAGATATTCTCATATTTCAGTAGAATTATAAGAGTAATATTTGATCAGTTCGTTTATGACCCTCGGCATCATCTCCTCTTACAATTGTGCCTGTATGCATCTCATCTATCATAAAGTGACAATAGGTATCTCCCCAGTATGACGTATCACTTAATAGTATAGTCATAACATTTCGATTCGGTTATTCTCTTCTTACCATTTAATATATATATTATTATCGAGATCATATATGTACCCTTAGCATTACTATAGGTATGATGGATTCTCCAATCATATGTTTTGTTTACAAGTTTACATATATGTTTATATACAAGGTTAATTAGACAATCTTATTGTAGCATGGGACATATGCTATATATATGAAATAATGAAATTTTGTCTACAAAATGAAGGATGAATATCATAAAATATATATATCCTACACAGTAATAAATGATAGTTGTCGTGAATGATAAATGTGAGGGTAAATGATGTATATCTTAAGTAAATTAATAATTAATATGTTAATTAAAGTTTATTTTGCCATTTTCTTGTCTGGAGTTCAATGTTTATGAATATAGAGGAATGATATTAATATAGCCGGTTGGTTTATTAAGCGATTGATTGTATTACATCAGCTGAGAATATATCTAGCAGTCGTATAATTCTTCTATCATAAGTATCTGGTCGTACAACCGACCGGTCCTACTCAGTGAACGACCGATCACATCGTACAAGTATATATGCGTCTATTGCTACTCTCTATCATGAGGATCAAGATTATTACTCTCTGATCATCATCTGCTCAGAAATTGCCAGTGTGGCACGATCGTGCCTAATAAATAAGTGATTCATCGTATTCAGGTCAGAGTACTCATAGGCGTACGTTATCTATCTATTTACTATGCTGTGATGCACTAGTAGAGTGAGAGATAGTACATATATTGAGATTTATGTCAAGTGAAACCTATACATTAGTGAGGTGCTCAAGTAGTGAATAACCCTATTTATAAATTTTAAATTAACTATAATATTTAGAGTATATATAAGTGTCCGTCGCCGAGGTCCCATATGTACTCTAGAGGTATGTAAATTATTATTACTGTTAATTTTATGTTACTGATTACTATTTACAACTAATTATTGATACAAGAAATATTTTGTATAAGGTGAGGATACTGTATAGAGTAGTACTATAGATATACTTATAATTATATATCCACTCAGTTATAATCACGTAATACTAGTAATTGTCAATGAATTGTCATATCATATATACTAATCATATACTCATTTATACTTAACTTATTTATCCGATATATGACTGTGATATATATAACAGTATACTAACAGTATACTAGATTACTATAGAAATAAATAGAATGGAGTAAAATAGTCATTGAAATAAATATATATATTAAATAAAATATGAATATATATAATTATATATAAAATATAATATAAAATATTAATAATTAATTACTATAAATATATAAATATTATATAATATTATAAATTATATATAAAATTATATGAAAACAATTATATATAAAGAGTATTTAAAAAATAAAATATATAAACTGTTTTATGATATATTTTTAATTAGTGAATACAATAAATATTAAGTATTAGCTACAATACTGCAATACAATATTACATCTTCTATACTTCCTTATGTATAACTAGCATTTACATGGTAATGCACCATAATATGCTCATTTACAAGTATAAAATTAATTATATAATTTCATTCAAATTAAATTTTTATATATCAATTCTGTAATTTGAATTCTAATATTTATAAAATACTATATATTATTTTATTCATGTTACTATATAGTAATTCTCTTCTATAATTATTACGCATGCATATACTCAGCCAACAGGCGTTTATACATCTATACTCTCCTGTCTTTCTTTATGAAACTAGTCCCCTATAGCTTCCAAACCATTCTTCTTACTTCCCGCACTATTATTTAGACTTTATCTTTTTCGACTTATATTAATTATATAGCATACATAATATCATTAATTCCCTTATTCCACTTATGCAAACACCAGTCTGCCTCCTCACTTCTCTTTTATACCTCCATCATTCACCCTCATCTAATATTATCTACGTAACCATAAGCAGTTTTATAGGATCATGAGGTTCATACCTAAATATTTAGGTACATTAGCCGAGTAATTCCTTCTTTAATGTCAGAGCTATGCCTATCATTGTAGTAATTGTAGAATATACATGAGATATATTTACTTGATAATATTCATGAAATACACAATATTATTTGATGGGAGTAAATAAAAAAGATACACATTATCAATATTACTTATTTAGCCACCAAGGATATAAACTCCTGGGTTTTCTAATGATTTTTAGAATTGAAGTGACTACTTATTTAATCTATAGTTTAGAATAGTCATTCATCTTTATATGTATCTTAGCATGTTCATTTTGAAACAATAATTCTGGACTTTATTATATTTATGGAATATAGAGTTCAGAAAGTCTCAAAATATTTTATATTTTTATTTATAATCGATATTCAATACTTGTATAACTATATACATAGATGGGGTATATTTGCGATTATACACACATATATAAATGAATGAAACCCATGATTATATATATAGATTTAATTGCTTGAATTCATCACAATCTTATATAGATATTCATCATATGTATATGATATATTTTACAGAATCTACTACTTCATTATACTGTATTTTGAGTATTAAATGAACACAGTAATATATAGAGACAAAAAATTACTATATGTTTCTTTTTTTATTTTATCTCAGTTGATAATGCGAAAAGTAAAAGCTAATGCTATAAAGAATTATTATTACTGGGGCTTATGTATAGATACGGTAGAGAGCATACACATTCTTTCTTTTATTATGATAATCAGTATGTCATTATGAGTTTTGCAGTTGATTATTTTGAGGCATTATATGATACCTCTATTGAACCAATAATCTCTTCGAAAATAGACACACCATGGGTCACCTTCTTTATATTTAATGGGTTACTATAATTTCTAGTTTGAAAAAACAATAAGAACGAAATATCCAAATGTAAAATAAATGTATAACTGCAGTAATTTAATCTCCTGAACATGCTAATAATCAAGTTACACTTTAAATTAGAAAATCTGAAATGGATTATTTAGTATTCAGAGTTAAGATTAATACGACTGCACGTTGTGTAATTTATGGACTGTTACTAGTTTATTAGAAATAAATAAAGCTAAAACAAAAAAAAATTTACTGAAGAAGAACAAATTGGTGCTTATAAGTATTGTTCACCATACTTTTTCCTTTATCTCTATCACTGACTTATACTAAGTTATCTCTACATCTATTCACTAACATCACAATTCGAGCGACACGTATTAACAGGCAGCTCTTTCTAGTTTTGTCAGGGACTAAGTTTGTTGACATTTTTTATAACTGAAAAACAGTTTGGAGTACAATCACTAAATAACTTATCATCACCCAATCAAGCTACTCTTTTTATATATTTATAAGTGTTCAAAAAAATTATTGTTTCTATAAAAAATTATCATATTGATAGTTTTTTTTTAAAACTAGATTTGATATTGAATTATAAATAATGTGTATCCTCTCCTCGAGCTACATATTATAGAGATATGACAAGATTTCATCCTGATCTACATATTAGACTACTGTAAGAATAGATCAAACTCCTACTAGCTTACGAATTATTTATGTTATTCCATTTTGGTTAGTATATCTTCAACTCAGGGCTTAATTTACACACAAAGTTATAGCGTTGTAATATACTCCGAGGTAGAGCGAATATACACGTAGAATTCTGGGGTTCACATATATATTCATTAATTACTGACTGGGTACATATACTCCTACACCCAATTTTCAATAGATCATGTGGATAACAGCATTACAAACCCCCCTCATATAAGTATACTAATAGTTATCTATAGATTTCCAATGTATATGAAAGTCATTTTACAATCTTACAAATAAAAATAAAATCTAACGCTTACTAAAGGAAACTGACTTATGTTCGACGAGAATATATTATTGTAATCATAATTAACATGTAAGATTATAAGAAAATGACTACATGAGTACACCGAATTACAACAACTCCGAAAAGCACGTAAAACACATTATTATTATCACTATCACACACGATATCAACCTAATAGGATTATGAAACTTTTAAGAGATCTAGCATAAAGACTATCGGTCTAGCACCCACTTAAATTATACTACCCATTAAAAATTTGCTACTGATAACACTCAGAATTTAATGTCCAATTTTATATAAGGTAGATAATTAGGAGTATTAAAAAATTATGAGGTGCTGTTGAGTCTAAACAACGTTGGGCATGACACACGGCTCAATTATCATAAAATCTCACTCTCTACTATATCACCCACTCTTATACTCACCATTTCTTTGTTATCCAGCTCTCTTGTACATATATTATAGGTGTATAGATGTATGTCTAGCTTATTATCTGTCTAATACTCCGATGTGTTCTACCTTATGTACTCATGAGCACATATCCACATAATTTATAATTAACTCAAGCCGTTCCAATACACAGAGTTATCTCACTTCCACACGCAATTATTAATCTATTAAACGAAGTTATCATTACTGATATTGTGAGAAGGATCAAAATACTACAAAACTACCCTTAGAGGAGAATATATCTCACATTACTTTAATTTCCGCAAATCTTGAGTTTAGTATATCTATCCACATATCGTCACTCACTCATCAACCATTTCTTCTAATTCATTTAAATTGAGGTTATTATATAAAAACTTATTCCTTATTGACAACTATAACATTGTCAATAAAAACTATGGACACTACTCTCATAATAATACAGTAATTTATAATACAGAACAGACACTTAAGGTCTCTACTTAAGTTACATTTACGAAGTATCACTACTCAATTTATCTCCTAATCTTAGAAAAGCTTTACTTCGTTATTTAGCAACCGTCTTGTTTTAAAATTCTGTATTTAAGTTTTTAAAATAAATATACATATTAATCATTATTATTATTATTATTATTATCTTCATTATACATGGCTATTTCAATTATATTCACTGTTCCTACTCTAAAAATGTATAAGCATTTATATTTAAAGTTAAAATTTAACTTTATTTTATATTCATTCACAATAACAGAGCAAAAGTAAACCGTCTCTCACTCAAAGGCAGCTGCATAGTGGACCAACCCCAACGATGTGATGAGCGCTGCTGACCTCCATTACAAGGGAGGAAGACAACCTCTATAAAAAGACCGAAAGAATTCACAACATGAAAGAGAGGTTGTAAAGAAATTTTTGAAGGGACAACGAACAAGCAAATAAGGTCAACCTTCAGGTTAGCGGGACACAAGCCTTTGTCCTCATTAGAAAAGAAGGGCACATAATGTTATTCACTCTACATACACTTAATTAGTATACGCAGAGAAAGAGAAACCTTGACATTGGACACAATTCGATAAGAAGGTTCCTTTAGATTTGCACGGTGTTTCATAATTAGTAGTATGGGTTTAAATACAGTTGAGAGATTTGAATGCATTTGATTGAGAGCAAATAATTATATTATGTTCAGGCATATATATATTATAAAAAATTATACATGAAATATAAATACAATATTATATAACTAAATGGGGAAATATATACTATATAACGCCTATAATATTCCATAACAGTACTTGACTACTTATTTTAAATATATATAACTATACTACTGAACAAAAATCTAGGTTCTACTCTGAATTTAAGCACATCATAAAAATATTATATAACAGGATAAATGCATTGATTGGTATATCACTTTTACTTTTTTTACCATGTCGAAATCATCCAGTGAAATTGTTTAACGTATACAATATAATACTATATATATATATAGTTATACTAATATTATTTTTTCTACTAGTATTTCTTCGGCTTTAAATTGAAATAACTAGTCATGAAATCACTTAAGACAATACGAATATGAGAATAATATATTAATGTAAAAAACCAAACAAAAAAAATAAAGAAAAAAATATTTAACTTCCAATACAAAAAATTAATTCTATAAAATAATCTCTTCCACTCAAGTAAAAGAATTAAAAGCCAAAAAAATAAATGTTTTGAAAAATAGCGAATAAAAAAGTTTTATTTTTTTATAATTTCTTTTTTTGCATTAGAAGAAGTCAAAATTGCTCGCTGGCTCACACCTTTGTGAAATTACAGGGAGGCTACTGAATATAGACGCTCCCCTCTTCCAAAAATATTGGCTCCCCAGCCTCCCGCACTGACTCAATTGACACAAGTGACTCGGTCTAAATAATGAATAAGGACAACACGAGCTCAGCCAATTAACTTTTTATATGGCACGAGAGTAGTTATTTGCGCTGTCGCTGATGGTTTTTAACAATAAGTCAATTTCATCTAAGTGTTTCATTAGACATACCCTGTCCTACCTGTGATTAATTCAAATTATACCTACTATCATGAGCAATATATATATTAAAGTCCAATAGTATAATAATATATATTATCACTAACACACCCAGAACAAATCTTTTATTATTATCAACTCATACTGATCTTTTTGGAGGTAATCAAGCATACTTGACCTTTTCTAATCGGGCCGGCTACAATACTCATAAGTAATACAATATATTATAATTATTATTATATAAAAGGAACCCCTATATATAAAATATATATATAACTATTATCCTAATCTTTACTAAATTATTATATATTCACACATATATACCTTTCTCTATATACTAGAAATGGACAGAATGCCTATTTTACCAATATTCGCGAATGCTAATATTTTTTTTAATATTCGCTAATGTGAATGCGAATGTATTTATATAATCGCTCCGAATGCAAAATACTCAATAACGAATATATTATTTCTTAAACTATCTTCTCTGCGTAATTGCGAATATTGACCATTGTTAGTAATGTGCCACTTTTTATAATATAGCTAGAAAATTTCTGTCAGTTTGAAGACTTCAGAAATAATAAATTGAGTGAATATAATATATTCAATTTCCTATTATTCCAGGATAAGGGACGAGGACCCACTCTTACATCCTTTTTCCACAACCACTACACTTTGAAAGATAAAAACAATTTTATTAATTAATAGAGCTATAACTGATAGCATAATCAAGAGTTGAAATAAATTGTTGGAAGGTTACACATAAAAAAAAAACTAATTTTTCAGCTCACTCTCAGCAATTAATTTGCTACGTGTTTCATTATAGTTCAGACCAGCACCACTAAAACGAGGTCACTGGTAGCATGTTATGGTAGACAAGCATGGCAATTCCTTGCTAACAAACGTCACTGCATGAATCGTCCGCCATACAAGAGGATCTTCGTCAAGGGAAATGCGTTTCTCTTTGATGGAATACAAGTCGTTGCTCTCTGTGAAATTGAACCTTTTGTTAATTTCTTCGATATCGTCGCTCTCTTCAAAGTGGTGAGGAGAGGTATGGAGTCCAATATTTATGACGAATTTTTGTTGATTATCTTACTTATATCTTCAAAGGGTTGAAATACAGTGATAAAGTTGGTTAAAATAGAAATGTCATGGAATATTAAAGCATTTATTTTATCATTAGAGAGACCGTATAAGACGAGAGGTTCATTATGTTCTTTTATCCTTATTATCATCTGCAGAGTGTTGTTTCAGCGACTGGGAACGTCATGTATTACTGAATGTTGCGGAACATTAATTCTGGTCTGTATCTTCTTTAGTTATTCTTGAGCCATGGTTGAATAATTAAAAATGAGGCAACTGACCTACATTTTCAGATGACTTCCGTAACTGTTATTTGAGATGTCATGACATTTTTAATGGTAAGGTGCAGTTTATGACTGACGTTGATTGTGCTATTCACTCCAGAGAGAAGCAGGCCCTTATAGTGACACCAGCATCCCTTATGACAAAGTGATTATCATCTAGTTATAGATCTCATTTTTCAACATTCCATTGAACCCGCCACTGAGATATTCACCTGTATGACATTCAGTGAGTGGTTCAGCGCACAGCACAAAATTTAAGTGTGGTGTTTTTGTCTAAGACATAACTAGTTAGATTTAGCAATGTAATTAACTTCTGATTTAGTATCTGACAATTCGTCGGTGGAAAAAGCTAACTTTAACGCTTTTTTGATAGAGGTTATTAATTCTGAAACTAGTTTTAACGAAGTTGTACATTTTTTTCGCAAATAATATCTCTGTAGTATTTTCTTTAACGTAGTGAGTATAAAGGGACAGCTTCTATTATTAAAAAATGGAAGATCGTTCATTATTACTATCATTTGTGCAATTTTACAATTCATTCCTTGTTTTTACATTTTTTGTGTCCCATATCTTTGTATTTTCTTTGCAAGTTTGAAGTGTCACCTGCATCATTGTCAAATCTGGATTTTGGTATGACGTTACTTGTTATCTTTTCAAAATACACCAAATTAAATAAAGACAGAGGTAATCTCCATTACTTTTGAAAATTAAGCATTTTGTTTTTTTTTTGTATATGAAGAGCAGTTTTTCTTTTCCAATACACCAGTTGTCTGGAAATTTGATAACTTTTGTTGCCTTTTTGCTTTGTCATTTTACTGCTTTTTACTGTGCCATTTTACACATATCTCTCCATCTAATCTCTATGCTCTCTCTAAGTATTTTTCTATCTATATACCTTATCCTTAATTATGGTAAAACTAGGAGTGACTATCTGGCCATTGTTCTCCCTCTCATACTAAGCTGCTATTTCCACCAACCTCTGCCTTTGGTTGCGTACTCAGTGGAAAACGTATTTACAGCGAGAAAAACTATTGATGAATCAACAATTCTAGAATCTCAATTAATCGCTGCTGTGTATTCGTCCTATGCGCTAAAGTATTGAAAAGACAATAGGTAGTGTAATAGACTCGGATACATTATAGAGATGGTGGGAGCCCTCTGGGGTTTGACTATGACGCAGTTAGCTGACGTCTCTTAGAATTTTTATCTTAATTTTTTTCGCTTCGAGTGTAGCAACACGGAGGTCTAAACTCTCTCCATGTAGATTATATAGAAAGGAATAAACTAGTCTACAGTATCAGCAAAGGTCTGCGAAAAGGACTCCGTTCTCGCTTTAGTATATCATATCGATTGGTCACCTACGTAAAAGATGAATGACGATAAGAAGAACCAATTCAAACACTCACTGTCATTACTCCGAGTATATGGAAAGCTAATAGGCCTATGTATGACTTTCTCGCAGACTGACTATCTATAGATAGGCATCGTACTTTAATGAGCCACTTCAGGTAAATGTATGAAATGATAGTAATTCCACAGGATTCAATAGTGACAAGTACACGTAACCTATTAAATATACCAAAAACCTAATAACACCTTATCTGAGAGCTAGATTGTAAGAAGAGCGATTATTTCGATAAATAATTATAACTATCTTAATCAACAGGAATGAGAATTACAGAAGTGAAAGTACATTAGTACTTCACTTATCGTGAGGCTGTAATAGTTAGTAAAGGACTGACGACCCAAACCAACGGCTTCCATCTTTATTCCGGAGAAATAATTTGAGAATTGAGACGTTGAATAGATTGCGCAGCACTTCCAATCACTATTACGTGATGGAGAATAGAGTAGAATAACTGTATCCGTTACGAAGAAGAGTTCTACTAAATCAGCGGAATATTAGTATTGAGTAATCGACAGGGCTGGGATGACAGACACATCGTAAGAAAGCACACATAAGACACCTTAATTTTACCAATGAAAGAATTCCTTTAGTAGGATAAGAGTAAGATGAAACTAGTGACGAAACTCCATGGGCGCTACCCACGCATGTCACGCAAACGTTACTATATTGGATATTTAGGAATTCACAATCGCATTCCTCAGTCTCATAGATTTCATATAAAATTAATTATTAAGTCACTAATGGAGAAACAAGGCCAAGGTCACACTATAAGTGACCGAATTACTACACTGAGATGCATGAACGAAAATGCGTAGGAGACAAGTAATATAGAAGTGCAGAAAAGGGAGAGAAGAACGAAGAGTCAAAGGAGGGAGAAAGCTGAGAGAATAGAATATTGACGAGAGATCGAGAGTGAGATGAGAGAGCCAGAGAGGTTAGAGGATTAAGGGAATATAGAAGAACAAGAGAGATGTATATGGGAGAGAAAGAGTGATGATATGCAGAGTATGGGAGAAGTAAGACTGTACATAGTACGGACAAAAGCTATGAGTATAAGAAAAACTACAACAATATTGAGAGGAGGTGGATGAGGTTTATTAGGCTATATCCTTATCGAGTCAGATAGCCACGAATAGATAGAAAAATTATTTCAGAAGATTTTATGATTTTACACCATTAGAAATGAAAAAGCTCAATTAAAGAGGAACACGCACAATATTACTATTACGTTAGTTATAAATATTAGTACTTAAGATGTATGATATTCTAATTATATAACTAAATTTTTTTTTATATTCCTTTGTATCCTTGGAGATTATTAAAATTTGATTGGATAAATGTATAACCTCATACGAGAAGTATATATAAAACATGTTAGACTAGTCCATAGAAAGAAATCTACTGCCTTCATACACAAAGGGATAATATTAATGATATTTCTGTATATATAGATTATTCTCAATCATATTTATATCTTTAATTAGCAATCAAAATTTAAAATCAGGTATTATTTATTCATAAATGACTAACCATAAAAAAAGATAACAAGTGCTTAATCCTTTCTCACTAATGAAAATAATATATCCGCCTAATATTAGTAATATTTATCTCCATTTTTTATGACCAATATAAAATAATAATTATTATGACAGAATAAAAATATACGAAATATTTAAATATATTATATTATGACTAATTTCATAATATATATATAACGCTCAAACTAGAAACAATTATCTTCAAGGTTGAGATATCAATCTTAGCACTTCTCATACTATATATACATCTTAAGAAATATACATAGAGACAATTGAAATTCAAAATTTTTGAGAAAAGCAGCATATACACTCACCGGACGAGAGAAAAACATAAACCTGTACCCCAAAATTATTGAGAGCTCCTTCTTATTCTATCATTTCTTCCCAGAAAGATCCAGTCAACGTCCCACTGCATTACTGCCACATCACCACTACATCCTCCTACCTTTAAATAGAGCATCAGCCCGATTCGCTGTATGATTCTAATGAGCAAAGAGAACAGTGCATCTCGCGATATGTCGAGAGACATTTGTCAAAATATATATATAGCAATGGTCTCTTGAGCACTTACACCACTCATCTCTCACTTCACTTTGCATACACTATAAGGTGATAGCTCTTCATAATTCCAACTAATATAGAAGAGATAATTATATATTATATACAATTAAATAATATATCTTATTATTGTTGATTATTATTGTTATTACTTATATGAAGTAGTATGGGTTATTTTGTGGAAGATTATAGTCCTAATGAATGCTATAAATTATGCTTATGATATTACAAAACCTCAACCACAATAGGTTCCTGTAAACACCCGATTATTCAAATACTTGGAATAAATTATAAAAAATTATCTTATTATAATTCTTTATCACAATTACTATACTCATAACATATATTGTTGAAAATATAATCACCACTTAGATGAAAATATTACTCCAAGAGTATATATTCTATTCCTCTCACTTATATTAGACAAAGTAAATTAATATCAAATAAATACTCAGAGTGAGAAGTTTAATAAATTAGTAATAAAAAATATTTTATATTATGATATAAAAAGCTGATGGATAAAATGATAGGTTAAATTCAGTCAATGAGGTTAATTAAGAGAGAGCGCGAGAGGAGAGACGTTATTGATATACCGAAAGAAATGATGAAAACGAGTAACATTTTAAACAATTAACGCTATAAGTGGGTATAAAGGACGAGAAGGAGAGAAGCAAGAAACCTGTAAAAAGAATCATATACAGAGAGAGTAAAAAATACCTAGCTAAGTGGAGAGGCCCGGTTGCTGGATTGGGCGACACAGAAAAAAAAATCAACAAGTAGTAAGGATGGCACCCTAATGAGGGAGTCGCGAGCATTTGTTGTCCATGTAAATGAAGAGATCTGACCCAAAATTTAACATCAATTGTAAAATACCGTGCAAAAAAGCGGACCCGTTAATGTTTCGGTCCGCACGTCTGTCCATCAAACACCACACTTACATCGGTAATAATGTGAACATTGCTGTTAGTGTCTTAAATGTATGTCGCTTTTTTCGTTCTCAAATACAACGTATCTGCGCCGTAAAATTTGTACTTTTAAGTGCGTTTCCATGATAATGTAGATACACTGAGAATAAAAAAGCTAATGGACGGTCTCAAAGTTGCATAAAATATCCATAGGAAAATATTAATTTTTTTTTTACACAAATGATATAGAAAAAATTAGTACTTTAAGAGAAATTGGTACTTTTGTATGACAAAAGACAATGACAAAGTAATAAAAGTTAGAGCGTCTCGAAGTTGAAATAAATTCCATAGAAAGTCAAAGTCACAATGCAATCAATAGAAATCGCATTTGCCATGATATTGTTTCGAAAAGAAAAAAATACGTGTAAATAATGGTTGTTAATTATATAATGTTTTGAAGATTACAAATATTTTGAAATCTAAAACCAAAAATCATGACTTTTTATATTTATATTAAAGAATTAGACTGTTTGAAAAAGAAACTCTTCATATCGCGTACGAATACTGATACTGCGAGCCGATAAGACCAAATCATTTTATTACGTCGGTATATAGTATGCCGCCGATGTCTGCCATCTTTGTTCAGTTTTAATAAATATATATATACAGTTTATATTAATTTTTTTATATATTTGTAATTTTGTGAAAATATACTTTTTACCACATGTACGATTGCTTTATACTTGTTAACTGTTAATAATACCGGTATATTATAAAAATATTATTTATTTTTTCACAGAATAATACCAATTACAATGCAACATATTCCACTTCTTAGTTGGCATATTTCTTAACAAAAATATTTTTTACGGTTTGCTTATCTGTGGAAGTTTATTTAACTATTTTACATTTGTATGTTATGGAAGTGAGGAGGGAGGAAGACCAAATAGTATGAAAATGCCATGTCTTAACATCATTTACCTCATATATGCGATATTTGTAATCAATACCTAAGATTACGCAGAGAAGGAAAAACCACAAAATTAGTTTTTACCCGGTACTGCAAATAATTAGCATCAACAACACTGTATTGATGAATAATTCTCAAATAAAAATCTTAATGCCCTATATCCAATAAGCTGATACTATTACTACTATTACTATATATTATATTAATATATTATATATATATATATATATATATTATATATATATATATATAATATATATATATATATATAATTAATATATATTAGGTATAATTATATATAGAGGAGGGAGTTATTAGTGCTAGGGATAATCTGGAATTGTAAAAAAAATTGGTAATTTAAAGGTTTTTATCATTCAGTCACATACCTTGGCAGTTTTAAAATATAAAATCACATATTAAGAAACTTAATAATAATAATATGATAATGAATCTAAAAAAAAACAAATGGTTAATATTACAAATAATGAAGATTATGTATCAATATCAATTTTTTTTTTTAAACCGATCATGTTTTTTTTTTTAAAATTTTCGTCCCATTTAATAAAAGTACCTACAGAAAACAGTGATGTCCCAAACCTCTTCTCAAATATAAATATATATCAATCTACCAAAAAAATTTTTTTTAAAATTCATTTTAAGACCAATTAGTTTAGGGTTATGAAAAGCTTGTTTATTATGCAACAGTAATTTGTTCTACATAACCCAATTTCCATAATAACTCATTGATTTTTTTTTAATATGTAAAATTTTAATTTTTTTATTAACAAAATTTGGCAACGTTGCTTCGTTTAGATTATCAATAAAAATGGTAATTTATAATGAAAATATATCGTATTTTTTTTATTAACTGTTAAACTCTATAATTACCACAAAAATGACTGAATGTCTTTTAGGAAAAAAGCTTACATAACGTTCTCAACAAGTTTGTGAATAATCTCATATTTCTTTTTGTCTTGATACTCCAACTGGTGACGGAACCGCTTCATTTTCTTAACACTTTACGTTGTGGAATACTTTACAAATCACTGATGACCAATAAAAAATTTGATCTCACTAAAACATATATGTGAAAATCTCACCCCATCCCCCCAAAAAAAATAAAAAAAAATAAATAATATATATATATTATATATATTATAGTATATTATATATATGATATTATAAATATTATTATATATATAATATATATATTATATATATATATTTATATAGATTATAGTATATTTATATTTTATATAAATAGCTATATATATTAATCGATTGCATGGATCCAAACACATTGCATAAAATTACATAAACTTGTTGTTAAGTTTCAATTTAAACATAATTGTAATAAAAGAGCTTCTAGGTTTAAAACATGTTAAAAAAAACGTTTTATTTTTCCGTTTTCTTCTCAGACTTAACATACCTTACTTAAGCTAGATTTATTTTTTTTACATTTATAATTTTTTAATTCACTTTTAATTTGTTAAGAAGAAAAAAAAAAACCATGCTTCTGAACCTTGAAACACTCTCTGGTCACATTTTTTTTGGGGGTAATAGTTAGTAGCAGGAGAGGATTTATTTTTTTTTTTTTTTTTTTTTTTTTGGTGTGAAGCCCAGAGCAGCGGAAATTTCCTTGTACTACTTCTAAAACAAAAGGAGCGTCCTGAAAATGAATAAAGAAAAGCCAAGTGATTTTTGAAAATTGTGGAGTTCAAGTCATTTTTAAAGATGAAGAGAGTCGTCAAAAAAAAATACTCCTAATATTGTTACATTCCAATTATCGTCTAGTAAGTCTTTAAGTTAGAGACATTTTAATCTCATTAAAATTATGGTAAGACGATAGTTATTCTCAAATTATAACATCTTAGAAAATAAAATAACTCGAACTTTCGTCTGTTTTTAATGATAAGACAGAAATAATATTATCAGTTAACAGAGGCCATCAAGTTTTTTAGCTTTTATAAAATGTTAAAAGTAAAAGAAAAAAAAAGCATTTTTTTTCCTTAAATTTAAATTAAAAATAGGAAGAATATCAGACATTATCCAGATAAGGTATTGGTTAATATTTTCAATACTTATTTTGCCTCAGTGTGTTTCCTGAGGAAAGATTGGATAATATTATAGAGACTAATAGTTTGAGTAAGCTTGGGTAATAAATAAGCTTACAGAATTTGAAAAATTGAGTTTGAATGAAATTAAATACCTTACTATAGACGCAAATGACGTTTGGATAAAGCTGCAAGGCGTGAATGGTCCATATATGGTGGGATTCTAACAAGGTGAGTGTGATAGTATTATTGGTAAAGGGCAACTGTAATTTTGGCTTTTTAAGTGATAACTTAAAATTTCTCTGAGGAAATAAGTTTAAGGAATACGCGACTCACCTTGTGATGAAAGCAAGGAGAATAGAAAATAAAATGGTTTCCTTTGAAGGATCCGAAAGGAAATAATTTGCAATAGATTATTAGAGTTAGAGTTGTCTAATTTAAATTTATAAAATTAAAAAAATAAATGTATGAGTGTCCTTACCTTTGTAGACGATCAGGTGACAGATGGTCTAACTCCTCATAAAATTTCTACTCTTAATTAAGATATATTGTAACTCAAGTTAATCAGTTGATTTTATATATTAGATTTTCAGCAATGCCTTTGATCAATTTGCAGCACAAGGCGCTGATGCACTATTATCCAATGTGTTATAGGTGGAGGGATTCAATTGTGGATTTAAGAAAAAAGGAGTGGCTGAAGATAGTTGACAGTCAATCAATGGGAATGGTGAAAAGGCCTGTCTTAACAGGTGCTCGGCTAGGCCATATATTGTTTCAATATACACAAACCACATCGGCCCACTCACTCATATATATATATATTACAAATATATTATTAATATAATATATATATATATATATATATATTTATATATATACTTATAATTATTATATATATATTATATTAATGCCATACGACCAGTGACTCTTAAATTCAGGATTCTAAAGTTGGCATGGATGATCAAAGTGTTGATTGTAAAGAAAAAATGATGTTGTTTTAAGATTTTAAAATTAGCATTCTTGAAAATATGTAATGAAGTTGGGCAGAAAATTGGCAAATGAATTTTAATGATAATAAGGTGTGAAGCCTATTTGTTGGTTACCTTTGAATAAAAAGATTTAAACTATACTCTATTGAATGCAGAAATAGTTTAAAGTCTTTGAAACCAAATGAAAAGACTTGGATATGATGATAAACAGTAGTCTGAAAGTGAATAGAACAGTGGTATGGTGAAAACAAGGAATAAAGTAATATAGATTGTCAGGTAAATAAATCCAATTGTTCTTTACACAGAGCAAGGCAGGTTGTAGAATAAGCAGCTTGTATTAAGTAGCAATGTAGCTAAAAGTCTTTCAGTTGTATTGTGCAAAGGTTTTTTGTGCTATTTCTTTATTGAAATCATAGAAAGCTGGAGAAGATACTCGAAAAGGAATATGGATGATATGGGTATTTATATAATATGTGTATTATATATTGAAGAAGCCAAATTGGTGGGTTTTTTTTAGCTAGTTATTTTAAAAAAGTATTGATGTTAAAAACCTGGCATCTAGAATGCTGGACAATATTACTAATTAAACTACCTGGGTTTTTTTGCAATATTAGCTTAATATAGTGTGTTGCTTTAGTGTTGTTGAGTTGGTTTATATATTATATTAGGGCTATACTTGCAGCTTTGTGCTGTTGGTGTAGGATAATATTGACAACCTTAAAGTGCGACTGGTTGGTTATGAATTTTCATGAGCATGGTGTTTGAAATTGAATGTAGTTTGGTTTGGAAATCTTCTTTGACTAGGCTTCATGTGGGCTATCTACTAAAACTGTCCTCTGGGTACTATCCTATGTTCTCACAAATCCACCACCTACCATACACCCACTCACATCCACATAGCCACCTCCCCCTAAACCAGCACACACATCCTCATGCACGACACCTATCACACCATGATAGTATAATTATAATTATATAATTATATATATATATAATAATAATATACTATATATTATATATTATTATATAATATATATTATATATATATTATATATATAATTATATTATATTATATAATATTACGGTATATATAACGGTATTATATAAGGTCAGAGTGTCTAACGCTGACATCATGTAACTCGAGAACGGCAGCAACTACAGGTAAAAAACGACAAATTATATATTATTGGAAAATCAGTGGAAAAATTTTAAGGCGTGATTTTTTAAAATTTTTTTTCTTCATTTATTCGTTGACGGAAATATTCTTCAGAAAATAAAATTTCCTCCATTTAGGGGGCTCGAGCCGATGTGGAACAGAGGGGGGATGAGGGTCCCCCTTCGTCCACCGGTGAGGCTGGGAGACCCGACTCCTGCCCATCTTTGTGGTTTACCCTAACGTGGTATTCCTTTAGTTAAAAAAAAATAATTTTACATATCTTCCTTTACACTTTAGTATTAGCTGATTTATACTAAAAGGAATCCATGAGGGTAAGCCGCAAAGACATGGCAGGAGTCCTGGGTCTCTCTCGGCCTCCCGGGGACTTGTCCCCCTCTCGTCCCCCATGTGCTCGAGCGCCCTAAATTGGGAACTTTTTTTTTTAAAAAATATTTCCGACGAAAATAATAAGAAATAAAAAATTTGTTTTACTGATTTAGGGTATTCCTTGCGTTACATGATGGTCAGCTTTAGACACTCAGCACCATATATTATGTATATATGATATTAATTATAATATATAATATATATATAGTTAATATATATAGTATATATTATATATATATATATTATATATATATATATTATATAATATACTATATATATTATATATATATAATATATATATCTGCATAATTGGCAATTTATTATGAATGTGGTAGAAGCATGAAAGGTGGGAAGGGTAAAGAAGTTAGCTACCTTCTCCGGGATGGCCAGGACCGCGGGCGAGGAGGAGGGGAGCGACGGGATGATGCTTTATACGAACTGACATATCCCTCGCGGCAATCCCGGAGCATATTGTGTCATTTTCACAACACAAAGTGGTTCATCCGGAGAAGCAGAGTAAATTCTTTATACGCTTCCACTTATGTTCTTTATTGTAAGATCTCAATAATAAATGCCGAATACTGCAATATTAAACCTGCATATTAGAACGGGGATAGGACAGGCTGGAAACCTGGTGATGTCGCCTTGCAGGGAACTCGATTGCTTTATAAACTGTTCTTGAACTCAACTTTTTGGGTTGGGGGGATAGCCGTCAGTCGGTAAAGCTATCGAACCATTAGTGACTAAAGTTCACCCCCCCACACCACCACGCGGTGGTTCAATCCCGGAAAGGCAGTAATTAAATTCCCACTTATGTTCTTTATTTTAAGATTTATATATATATATTATTATACATATATATATATATATTATATATATATATATATATATATATATATATAATCGTATATATTAATATATATATATATATATATAATATATAATATATATATATATATAGTATATTTTTAGCAATATTTTAAAACTCACTAGGATGGCGATGTTATTAATAATCATACAAAAAAAAAAAAGAAAAATGCCATAAATAAGATTGTTACAAACTATTGTTCAAATTAAAAATTGCAAATGTTTTTTATCAACATTTTGGAAGTGATTTTAAAAGCATATATAGATATTAATTGGATGATAATTGGAAGCATGAGTTGAAATGCAAAAGCTTTTCAAAATAATGTGAAGAGGAGGTGGAGAGATTCGGATGGTACAAAATAAAAGGTAGCAGAAAATAATCATCGTGCCAATCTACAAAGTTTCTAATTTGATTATAACAATATTTTTTTATTAATATGAAATATTAAAAAAATTAAAGAAAAAATAACAATTCCAATGGTTTCATAGTGGCCAATATTGATAATAGATAATGGATTTGACGAACTTCATATTTATAATTCAAAAAAGGGAGTATGTGTTCCTTGAAAAAAAATAATATAATGAGTAACAACAATGAACTAACTAGCATGCAGTGAAAGCTTACAACGTCATAGATATGCAATGATTTCAATGATGCTATTTTGCAGCACTCTTCCGTTTTTTATTCACAGTCTTGCAGAGAAAGTAATTTTTCATTGAAAATCAATCAAAATAATCTACAGGCTATCGCAGTTGCTCATATCATTAGAAAATTTCTATTCTAAAGGTAAAGCCATTATGCCAGTCAAAACAATATTAATAAAGTCTTTGAATAACAATTTTGACAAAAATATATGACAGCTTTTTTTCAAAAGAATATAATGGTAAGTGCAAATTTTAAAAATATATTTTTTCTAAATTTTCCATTTTACATGCTAAAAAGATTTGATATGGTGATTATTTTTATTCATATAGTAACAATATAAATTTTTTTTGGGAACCAACAGTATAATTTCAAAGTTGCAACAACTGTTTTCCAACTATTATATATACAAGCCAAACGTGTTTACAAAATATATTATAAATTGTTGAGAGATTAATTAGGTTTGATTTTAAGTAAAATTTGCTAAAACAACAATAGTTCCAAAAAAGTGTTCAGTTTTAAATTTAAAATAACACAGGCATTTGTTATTTTAATAGAATGGCATTATATATATATAGTAGTATAATATATAATATCATATATATTATAATAGTATTATAAGTATATATATATTATTATATGAACATGTATATATATATATGGGGTTATTTAATATATAATATATATAATTATATTATATATTATGATATTTCATATATATTATATTATATTATAACTATATATATCATTATATATAAAAGTGTATTTTTTATTTTATTTATTATATATACTATAATATTATTATATATATTTATATTATATATATATATTATAATATATATTTATATATATTAATATATATAATATATATATTATATAACAGTGATCATGAATATTAATGTATAAAAAATTATATTTGGTTAATATACTAGTATATATATATATATATATATTATATATATATAATAATATTAGTTATATTATACTATATATAATAATTGTGACGTTAATTTAAAGGCGTATAAATTATAAAATTAATATTAATATTATATCTTATTATATATTTATGAATATAAAACATATATATATACTATATATATATATTTTTTTTTTCTGTTCAAATATCAGGCATTTTATTGTACAGTTATTATTAATTATTATTATATTATATATTATTTTATTATTATTTTTATTTTATTTTATTATTATTACATCATGATTGTTGGCTGTTGTTGTTGTCAATAGGAATTTTTTCAGAGTCTGGATTTCTGAATTTATTATATTTTTATATCAATTGTTAATTTAGTCTAGGAGAAATTATTTTACTAAAATGCAAAATTTGCAAGAACACAAGAGCTAGAATACTATTTTATAATAAACTATAT
>JABUQX010117964.1:5000-42500 GCA_015478945.1 Trachelipus rathkii
GTGACTTAGCGGAAAATACGATTTCGAATCCAAACTCTGGAATATCTCGCGCGATGTTGCCTGAGAAAGCTCCTCTTTCGACTCGAAGTCCCGGCGGGATGCCTGTTCCTGGTAAGGCATTCCGCTTTAAGGGGACGAGAGTCGGGAATCCCTCGAGCCCGGCCGCCTTTGACAGAGACCTGCCCCTCTCACTGTCTTAGGCGAAAGGGTTTCGCTGGGAGGAAAGGAGAGGAGTTTTCGCTGCGCGAGATTTCCAGTGACCTGGAGGAAGGACTCTGAGTAGCATCTCTACGAAGCAGGTAGCAGCCGACCCCAATTGTAGTTTAGGTCTGCTGCCTGTGGAGTAAAGACAAACTTTTTGTCCGATCCGGGTTTCGGATTCGAAATTGAAAAATTTCGCTAAGACCAGCGTGCAGTTGATTCCCTGAGAAACGCATAGCTCAGGGTGACTTAGCGGAAAATACGATTTCGAATCCAAACTCTGGAATATCTCGCGCGATGTTGCCTGAGAAAGCTCCTCTTTCGACTCGAAGTCCCGGCGGGATGCCTGTTCCTGGTAAGGCGAATATTCCGCTTTAACGCTTCAAGGGGACGAGAGTCTGGAATCCCTCGAGCCCGGCTACCTTCGACATGACTTGCTTCTCTCACTGTCGTAGGCAAAAGGGTTTCGCTGGGAGGAAAGGAGAGGAGTTTTCGCTGCGCGAGATTTCCAGTGACCTGGAGGAAGGACTCTGAGTAGCATCTCTACGAAGCATGTAGCAGCCGACCCCAATTGTAGTTTAGGTCTGCTGCCTGTGGAGTAAAGATAAACTTTTTGTCCGAATCCAGAGTCTACACGAGAGCCGGGGAAAGGAAGGACTCAAAATTGCTTCACTACGAAGCAGGCAGCAAGCAGACCTTAGTGTCTGCTGCTGCCTGTGGAGTTTTGAAGAAATTTTTTGTCTTTTTTTTTTTTCTAAGTCCAAAGGTCTGCCGGGCTGAAGTGATTTTTCGAATCAAACTGAAGTAAAGCTCCTCCTGGCTGCCGCGCGAAGCGCGGCCGGCTCACGGGGGGGTTATACATGTATTTTTTGATTCGGTAATCAAGAGGCAGGCAACTGTGAGTTGCTTGAGGGTGATGTGACAGTGACCTGGACCAGGTGGATTGCCTAAACCCAGGTCAGAGTTACATATCCCTGAGAGCATGGACTTAGAAAAAATAAAAACTTTTATCCTTCCTTTCCCGGAGCGAGCGACTGGCCGACCCGACCGCTTACCCGACACTGGAATATCTCGCGCGATGTTGCCCGAGAAAGCTACTCTTTCGACTCTAAGTCCCGGCGAGAAAGGCTGTCTGTGCCCCCCCTCAGTCAGTCCTTTCGAGCGTAAGGGACGAGAGTCGGGAATCCCTCGAACCCGGCCGCCTTTGACAGAGACCTGCCCCTCTCACTGTCTGAGGCGAAAGGGTTTCGCTGGGAGGAAAGGAGAGGAGTTTTCGCTGCGCGAGATTTCCCGTGAAAAGCTGGATTGGGAAAGGCATTTCTCGGCCGCGCTCGACAAGGGCGATCATATGGCCGCCCACGGTAAGAGGTTTGCCCCCTAGGTCCGGGTTTGGGATTCGAAATTGAAAATTTTCGCTAAGTCCAGCGTGCTGTTGATTCCCTGAGAAACGCATAGCTCAGGGTGACTTGGCGGAAAATTCTATTTCGAATCCGAACATTGGAATATCTCGCGCGATGTTGCCCGAGAAAGCTCCTCTTTTGACTCTAAGTCCCGGCGGGATGCCTGTTCCTGGCAAGGCATTCCGCTTTAACGAGAGGGACGAGAGTCAAGAATCCCTCGAACCCGGAAGCCTTTGACAGAGACCTGCCCCTCTCACTGTCTTAGGCGAAAGGGTTTCGCAGGGAGGAAAGGAGAGGAGTTTTCGCTGCGCGAGATATCCCGTGAAAACCTGGATTCGGGAAGGCATTTCTCGGCCGCGCTCGACAAGGGCGATCATATGGCCGCCCACGGTAAGAGGTTTGCCCCCTAGGTCCGGGTTTGGGATTCGAAATTGAAAAATTTCGCTAAGTCCAGCGTGCTGTTGATTCCCTGAGAAGCGCATAGCTCAGGGTGACTTGGCGGAAAATTCTATTTCGAATCCCAACTTCGGAATATCTCGCGCGATGTTGTCCGAGAAAGCTCCTCTTTCGACCCTGAGTCCCGGCGGGAAGGAGAGGAGTTTTCGCTGCGCGAGATATCCCGTGAAAAGCTGGATTCGGGAAGGCATTTCTCGGCCGCACTCGACAAGGGCGATCATATGGCCGCCCACGGCAAGAGGTTTGCCCCCTCGGTCCGGGTTTGGGATTCGAAATTGAAAATTTTCGCTAAGTCCAGCGTGCTGTTGATTCCCTGAGAAACGCATAGCTCAGGGTGACTTGGCGGAAAATTCTATTTCGAATCCCAACTTCGGAATATCTCGCGCGATGTTGCCCGAGAAAGCTCCTCTTTTGACTCTAAGTCCCGGCGGGATGCCTGTTCCTGGCAAGGCATTCCGCTTTAACGTGAGGGACGAGAGTCAAGAATCCCTCGAACCCGGAAGCCTTTGACAGAGACCTGCCCCTCTCACTGTCTTAGGCGAAAGGGTTTCGCAGGGAGGAAAGGAGAGGAGTTTTCGCTGCGCGAGATATCCCGTGAAAACCTGGATTCGGGAAGGCATTTCTCGGCCGCGCTCGACAAGGGCGATCATATGGCCGCCCAGGGTAAGAGATATCCCTCCTCGGTCCAAAGTCCGACTTTGGGAAAATCTCGCGCGTTGTTGCCTGAGAAATCTCCTATTTCGACCCTGAGTCCCGGCGGGAAGGAAAGGAGGTTTCGCTGCGCGAGATTTTCCGTGAAGAGCCGGATTGGGGAGGGCATTTCATGGCCGCGCTCGACAAGGGCGATCATAGGGCCGCCCACGGTAAGAGATATTCCCCCTCGGTCTTGGTGTCGGATTCGAAATTGAAATTTCGCTCAGAGTCCAGAGTCTTGTTGATTCCCTGGGAAACGCCTAGCTCATGGGAACTTTGCGGAAATACGATTTTGAATTCGACTTCGGAATATCTCGCGCGCTGTTGCCCGAGAAAGCTCCTCTTTCGACCCAGAGTCCCGGCGGGAAGGAGAGGAGTTTTCGCTGCGCGAGATATCCCGTGAAAACCTGGATTCGGGAAGGCATTTCTCGGCCGCGCTCGACAAGGGCGATCATAGAGCCGCCCACGGCAAGAGGTTTGCCCCCACGGTCCGGGTTTGGGATTCGAAATTGAAAAATTTCGCTAAGTCCAGCGTGCTGTTGATTCCCTGAGATTTGCATAGCTCAGGGTGACTTAGCGGAAAATACGATTTCGAATCCGACTTTGGAAAATCTCCCGCGATGTTGCCCGAGAAAGCTCCTCTTTCGACCCTGAGTCCCGGCGGGAAGGAGAGGAGGTTTCGCTGCGCGAGATTTTCCGTGAAAACCTGGATTCGGGAAGGCATTTCTCGGCCGCGCTCGACAAGGGCGATCATATGGCCGCCCACGGTAAGAGATATCCCTCTCGGTCCAAAATCCGACTTTGGAAAAATCTCGCGCGTTGTTGCCTGAGAAAGATCCTCTTCCGACCCTGAGTCCCGGCGGGAAGGAGAGGAGGTTTCGCTGCGCGAGATTTTCCGTGAAAAGCTGGATTCGGGAAGGTATTTCTCGGCCGCGCTCGACAAGGGCGATCATATGGCCGCCCAGGGTAAGAGATATCCCCCCTCAGTCCAAAATCCGACTTTGGAAATTCTCGCGCGTTGTTGCCTGAGAAATATCCTCTTCCGACCCTGAGTCCCGGCGGGCGGGAAGGAAAGGAGGTTTCGCTGCGCGGGATTTCCCGTGAAGAGCCGGATTGGGGAGGGCATTTCTCGGCCGCGCTCGACAAGGGCGATCATAGAGCCGCCCACGGCAAGAAGTTTGCCCCCACGGTCCGGGTTTGGGATTCGAAATTGAAAAAATTCGCTAAGTCCAGCGTGCTGTTGATTCCCTGAGAAACGCATAGCTCAGGGTGACTTAGCGGAAAATACGATTTCGAATCCGACTTTGGAAAATCTCCGGCGATGTTGCAAGAGAAATCTCCTCTTTCGACCCTGAGTCCCGGCGGGAAGGAAAGGAGGTTTCGCTGCGCGAGATTTTCCGTGAAAACCTGGATTCGGGAAGGCATTTCTCGGCCGCGCTCGACAAGGGCGATCATATGGCCGCCCAGGGTAAGAGATATCCCCCCTCAGTCCAAAATCCGACTTTGGAAAATCTCGCGCGTTGTTGCCTGAGAAATCTCCTCTTCCGACCCTGAGTCCCGGCGGGAAGGAAAGGAGGTTTCGCTGCGCGAGATTTCCCGTGAAGAGCCGGATTGGGGAGGGCATTTCTCGGCCGCGCTCGACAAGGGCGATCATAGAGCCGCCCACGGCAAGAGGTTTGCCCCCACGGTCCGGGTTTTGGATTCGAAATTGAAAAATTTCGCTAAGTCCAGCGTGCTGTTGATTCCCTGAGATTTGCATAGCTCAGGGTGACTTAGCGGAAAATACGATTTCGAATCCGACTTTGGAAAATCTCCCGCGATGTTGCAAGAGAAATCTCCTCTTTCGACCCTGAGTCCCGGCGGGAAGGAAAGGAGGTTTCGCTGCGCGAGATTTTCCGTGAAAACCTGGATTCGGGAAAGGCATTTCTCGGCCGCGCTCGACAAGGGCGATCATATGGCCGCCCAGGGTAAGAGATATCCCCCCCTCAGTCCAAAATCCGACTTTGGAAAATCTCGCGCGTTGTTGCCTGAGAAATCTCCTCTTCCGACCCTGAGTCCCGGCGGGAAGGAAAGGAGGTTTCGCTGCGCGAGATTTCCCGTGAAGAGCCGGATTGGGGAGGGCATTTCTCGGCCGCGCTCGACAAGGGCGATCATAGAGCCGCCCACGGCAAGAGGTTTGCCCCCACGGTCCGGGTTTGGGATTCGAAATTGAAAAATTTCGCTAAGTCCAGCGTGCTGTTGATTCCCTGAGATTTGCATAGCTCAGGGTGACTTAGCGGAAAATACGATTTCGAATCCGACTTTGGAAAATCTCCCGCGATGTTGCAAGAGAAATCTCCTCTTTCGACCCTGAGTCCCGGCGGGAAGGAAAGGAGGTTTCGCTGCGCGTGATTTTCCGTGAAAACCTGGATTCGGGAAAGGCATTTCTCGGCCGCGCTCGACAAGGGCGATCATATGGCCGCCCAGGGTAAGAGATATCCCCCCCTCAGTCCAAAATCCGACTTTGGAAAATCTCGCGCGTTGTTGCCTGAGAAATCTCCTCTTCCGACCCTGAGTCCCGGCGGGAAGGAAAGGAGGTTTCGCTGCGCGAGATTTCCCGTGAAGAGCCGGATTGGGGAGGGCATTTCTCGGCCGCGCTCGACAAGGGCGATCATAGAGCCGCCCACGGCAAGAAGTTTGCCCCCACGGTCCGGGTTTGGGATTCGAAATTGAAAAAATTCGCTAAGTCCAGCGTGCTGTTGATTCCCTGAGAAACGCATAGCTCAGGGTGACTTAGCGGAAAATACGATTTCGAATCCGACTTTGGAAAATCTCCCGCAATGTTGCATGAGAAATCTCCTCTTTCGACCCTGAGTCCCGGCGGGAAGGAAAGGAGGTTTCGCTGCGCGAGATTTTCCGTGAAAACCTGGATTCGGGAAGGCATTTCTCGGCCGCGCTCGACAAGGGCGATCATATGGCCGCCCACGGTAAGAGATATCCCTCTCGGTCCAAAATCCGACTTTGGAAAAATCTCGCGCGTTGTTGCCTGAGAAAGCTCCTCTTTCGACCCTGAGTCCCGGCGGGAAGGAAAGGAGGTTTCGCTGCGCGAGATTTCCCGTGAAAACCTGGATTTGGGAAGGGTATTTCTCGGCCGCGCGCACGACAGGGGCGATCATATGGCCGCCCACGGTAAGAAATATCCCCCCTCAGTCCAAAATCCGACTTTGGAAAATCTCGCGCGTTGTTGCCCGAGAAAGCTCCTCTTTGGACTCTAAGTCCCGGCGGGGGGCCTGGGAAGGAGAGGAGTTTTCCGCTGCGCGAGATTTCCCGTGAAAAGCTGGATTTGGGAAGGTATTTCTCGGCCGCGCTCGACAAGGGCGATCATATGGCCGCCCACGGTAAGAGATATCCCCCCTCAGTCCAAAATCCGACTTTGGAAAAATCTCGCGCGTTGTTGCCTGAGAAATCTCCTCTTCCGACCCTGAGTCCCGGCGGGTAGGAAAGGAAGTTTCGCTGCGCGAGATTTTCCGTGAAAACCTGGATTTGGGAAGGGTATTTCTCGGCCGCGCTCGACAAGGGCGATCATATGGCCGCCCACGGTAAGAAATATCCCCCCTCAGTCCAAAATCCGACTTTGGAAAATCTCGCGCGTTGTTGCCCGAGAAAGCTCCTCTTTGGACTCTAAGTCCCGGCGGGGGGCCTGGGAAGGAGAGGAGTTTTCGCTGCGCGAGATTTCCCGTGAAAAGCTGGATTTGGGAAGGTATTTCTCGGCCGCGCTCGACAAGGGCGATCATATGGCCGCCCACGGTAAGAAATATCCCCCCTCAGTCCAAAATCCGACTTTGGAAAATCTCGCGCGTTGTTGCCTGAGAAATCTCCTCTTCCGACCCTGAGTCCCGGCGGGAAGGAAAGGAAGTTTCGCTGCGCGAGATTTTCCGTGAAAACCTGGATTTGGGAAGGGTATTTCTCGGCCGCGCTCGACAAGGGCGATCATAGGGCCGCCCAGAGTCAGAAATTTTCCCTCCGAGTTGAGTGCTGGACTTTGAAAAATTTTGGTCGGTCGGTCCCGAAAAATGGCTGGCGATTAGGAAAGTGACTCTGAACGAGAGTGTCCACGTACTCGTCTGGGTGTGAAACGTGCTCTCCCGAAGTCTGGTTTGGTCGAAATTTTGGTCTGGGGACTTTGAAAATTTTTGGATTTTTCGATAAGCCTCTGCACCAGAGAATTTCGGAAAATTTTATATAGGGAATTTAAAAAATGTCTCGCAACGACCGTACCCACGTACTCGTCTGGGTCTGAAACGCGCTCTCCCGAAGTCTGGTTTGGTCGAAATTTTGGTCGGGAACTTAGAATTTTCTCGAGTCTGCCCGAGTGGGGACTTAGAAAAAATTTTGGTCCGAAAAAATGGCTGGGGATTAGCAAAGTGTCTCGGAACGAGACTGTCCACGTACTCGTCCGGGTCTGAAACGTGCTCTCCCGAAGTCTGGTTTGGTCGAAATTTTGGTCGGGGGACTTAGAATTTTTTCGATTTTTCAATAAGCCACTGCACCACAGAATTTCGGAAAATTTTATATAGGGAATTTTAAAAATGTCTCGCAACGAGCTTACCCACGTACTCGTCTGGGTCTGAAACGTGCTCTCCCGAAGTCTGGTTTGGTCGAAATTTTGGTCGGGGGACTTAGAATTTTTTCGATTTTTCGTTAAGCCGCTGCACCAAAAAAAAAAAGTTGGTTTTTCGAAAAAAAATCTCCAGGAGAGACTACCAGTAGGCTCGTCTCGGTCTGAAACGTACTCTCCCGAAGTTTGAAAGGATGCCAAAAATTTCAAGTTAAGCCACTGCACCACCCAAAATTTTTTTGACTAAATTTTGCTGACGGGTGGGGTGGTATACGGGGCGAGGAAGCATTATGTATAGAGAGGGGTAGCTGGGCCGCGGAAAAATTTTTTTTCTATAAAATTAATTTTATTTAAAGCGCTTTTCAAGCCTTTAGATGTTATTTTCTATCAAATTCGACAAAAAAAAGTACGAGTGTTTGCCACATTATTATGACGAATTTCTGCCCCAACTTGATATAGGGGGTGCCGAGTGAGAAAAGAGACATACCTGGTTCGGCCGAACCAGGGAGGCGTGTCGATGACTTTCTCCTTCCGACCTCTCCGGTAGCTAGGGAGAGTAGGAAGAGGCATCTGAGGCTGCCTGGCAGTAGTAATCACTGCCGACAGCCACCACTCTCGGAGAGGTCCGAGTATCCAGCACCAATGTCAATGTCACGCGTCTCTCTGTATTCAGGAGTGGTATACAGGGCCTAGACCGTGGGGACTAAGGCTGGATACGGTAGGATCTCCCCACCAGCTGAGAGCTAGCTACCAAGCTCTCAGTCAGGCAGGCAGACGACACCCATCATCGCCCCTGCTCCCAACTCTCCGAGACATAGAGGCATTCGGAGAGGTGGAACAGGGAAGATGATGGTGAGGCAGCCGGGAGATGAGTTTCTCCCGGGTGTCACCACTCGGAGGTTCCGAGCATCCCGTGTTAATGTCAATGTCACGTCTCTCTCTGCGGTCAGGAGTGGTACGCAGGGCCTAGAGCGTGGGGACTGAGGCGGGATGGGAGGACCTCCACCGCGTCTGCCTGTGTCAGGAGGGCAAAGCTCGATGAGAACGCCCGGCTGGGGCGGGACGAGTAGTGTCTTGTGAGCTGTTGGTGACATCCTTCCAGGGACTAACCAGGCAGTTCACAGGCATTATTATGTCCCGTGGCCCTCTCACGGTGATATTGCTCTCTCGACGAGTGGGAAGCCGGAGGTACGGAGAGACTGCAGGAACGAGGCGGTCTTCCGTGACCAAAGGTGAAAAACTCAAAATCGAGGTGTCAAGTCCCGGAGAGGGTGCAGCCGGGTGATCGAACTTTTCCGTGATTTTGGTCGAAAAAGGCGGAATTTTCCGCCTTTTCACGGAAAAGTAGAGCTTTTGCTCGACCTGCCAAGGTCTTGGACGATCTTTTAGGCGGGTGAGGGGTTATCTCGGAGTGGCAGCTCCTGGGCCGCCTTGTAGCGGCTACGAGGAGAGCACAGTCCGAGACAAACCTTTACCCCGACTTGAAGATTGGCCATCCTCTCGAGAAGTAGAGGACTTCCTCCCTGGAGGAAGGTGCCAATGACGCTTCTCTCAGGCAGACACCAATCATCGGAACCCGTCGTTCCTCACTCTCCCCGATAGTAGTAGCACGAGGAGGGGTGGAACAGGGAAGACGATGTTGAGGCAACCGGGAGATGAGTTTCTCCCGGGTGTCACCACTCGGAGGTTCCGAGCATCCCGTGTTAATGTCAATGTCACGTCTCTCTCTGCGTTCAGGAGTGGTACGCAGGGCCTAGAGCGTGGGGACTGAGGCGGGATGGGAGGACCTCCACCGCGTCTGCCTGTGTCAGGAGGGCAAAGCTCGATGAGAACGCCCGGCTGGGGCGGGACGAGTAGTGTCTTGTGAGCTGTTGGTGACATCCTTCCAGGGACTAACCAGGCAGTTCACAGGCATTATTATGTCCCGTGGCCCTCTCACGGTGATATTGCTCTCTCGACGAGTGGGAAGCCGGAGGTACGGAGAGACTGCAGGAACGAGGCGGTCTTCCGTGACCAAAGGTGAAAAACTCAAAATCGAGGTGTCAAGTCCCGGAGAGGGTGCAGCCGGGTGATCGAACTTTTCCGTGATTTTGGTCGAAAAAGGCGGAATTTTCCGCCTTTTCACGGAAAAGTAGAGCTTTTGCTCGACCTGCCAAGGTCTTGGACGATCTTTTAGGCGGGTGAGGGGTTATCTCGGAGTGGCAGCTCCTGGGCCGCCTTGTAGCGGCTACGAGGAGAGCACAGTCCGAGACAAACCTTTACCCCGACTTGAAGATTGGCCATCCTCTCGAGAAGTAGAGGACTTCCTCCCTGGAGGAAGGTGCCAATGACGCTTCTCTCAGGCAGACACCAATCATCGGAACCCGTCGTTCCTCACTCTCCCCGATAGTAGTAGCACGAGGAGGGGTGGAACAGGGAAGACGATGTTGAGGCAACCGGGAGATGAGTTTCTCCCGGGTGTCACCACTCGGAGGTTCCGAGCATCCCGTGTTAATGTCAATGTCACGTCTCTCTCTGCGGTCAGGAGTGGTACGCAGGGCCTAGAGCGTGGGGACTGAGGCGGGATGGGAGGACCTCCACCGCGTCTGCCTGTGTCAGGAGGGCAAAGCTCGATGAGAACGCCCGGCTGGGGCGGGACGAGTAGTGTCTTGTGAGCTGTTGGTGACATCCTTCCAGGGACTAACCAGGCAGTTCACAGGCATTATTATGTCCCGTGGCCCTCTCACGGTGATATTGCTCTCTCGACGAGTGGGAAGCCGGAGGTACGGAGAGACTGCAGGAACGAGGCGGTCTTCCGTGACCAAAGGTGAAAAACTCAAAATCGAGGTGTCAAGTCCCGGAGAGGGTGCAGCCGGGTGATCGAACTTTTCCGTGATTTTGGTCGAAAAAGGCGGAATTTTCCGCCTTTTCACGGAAAAGTAGAGCTTTTGCTCGACCTGCCAAGGTCTTGGACGATCTTTTAGGCGGGTGAGGGGTTATCTCGGAGTGGCAGCTCCTGGGCCGCCTTGTAGCGGCTACGAGGAGAGCACAGTCCGAGACAAACCTTTACCCCGACTTGAAGATTGGCCATCCTCTCGAGAAGTAGAGGACTTCCTCCCTGGAGGAAGGTGCCAATGACGCTTCTCTCAGGCAGACACCAATCATCGGAACCCGTCGTTCCTCACTCTCCCCGATAGTAGTAGCACGAGGAGGGGTGGAACAGGGAAGACGATGTTGAGGCAACCGGGAGATGAGTTTCTCCCGGGTGTCACCACTCGGAGGTTCCGAGCATCCCGTGTTAATGTCAATGTCACGTCTCTCTCTGCGTTCAGGAGTGGTACGCAGGGCCTAGAGCGTGGGGACTGAGGCGGGATGGGAGGACCTCCACCGCGTCTGCCTGTGTCAGCTGGGCAAAGCTCGATGAGACCGCCAGGCAGGGGCGGGACACGAGTGTCTTCTCACAGTTGTCGCAGCTCTCCTACGTAAAGTAGGAGAGCGAGAAGGCATTATGTCCTACCTTTGCCCTCTCACTGGGATAAAGCTCTCTCGACTAGAGTCCTAAGCCGGAGGTACGGAGAGACTGCCAGAACGAGGTGGCGGTCTTCCGGGACCAAAAGTGAAAAACTCAAATCGAGGGGTCGAGTCCCGGAGAGGGTGCAGCCGTGGCGGTCGAGCTTTCCCTGCTTCGAGGTCGAAAAAAGGCGGATTTTCCGCCTTTTTACGGAAAAGTAGAGCCTTTTTTCGACCCGTTGAGCTCTTGGACGATCTTTCTGGCGGGGTGGAGGTTATCTCGGGAAGGCGGCGCCTGGGCCGTCTAGAAACATCTACGAGGCGAGCCGAGTCCGAGACAAACCTTTACCCCGACTTGAAGATTGGCCATCCTCGCGAGAAGAAGAAGAGGTCTTCCCTGGTAAGGAAGGTGCCAATGACGCTTCGTACTCGCAGGCAGACGCCCCATCATCGCTCCTGCTTCCCACTCTCCGCGAGATAGATGCATGCTGAGAGGTGGAACGGGGAAGATGATGATGAGGCATCCGGGAGATGAGTTTCTCCCGGGTGTCACCACTCGGAGGTTCCGAGCATCCCGTGTTAATGTCAATGTCACGTCTCTCTCTGCGTAAAGGAGTGGTACGCAGGGCCTAGAGCGTGGGGACTGAGGCGGGATGGGAGGACCTCCACCGCGTCTGCCTGTGTCAGCAGGGCAAAGCTCGATGAGACCGCCTGGCTGCTGGGGCGGGACACGAGTGTCTTCTCACAGTTGTCGCAGCTCTCCTACGTAAAGTAGGAGAGCGAGAAGGCATTATGTCCTCCCTTTGCCCTCTCACTGGGATAAAGCTCTCTCGACTAGAGTCCTAAGCCGGAGGTACGGAGAGACTGCCAGAACGAGGTGGTGGTCTTCCGGGACCAAAAGTGAAAAACTCAAATCGAGGGGTCGAGTCCCGGAGAGGGTGCAGCCGTGGCGGTCGAGCTTTCCCTGCTTCGAGGTCGAAAAAAGGCGGATTTTCCGCCTTTTTACGGAAAAATAGAGCATTTTTTTCGACCCGTTGAGCTCTTGGACGATCTTTCTGGCGGGGTGGAGGTTATCTCGGGAAGGCGGCGCCTGGGCCGTCTAGAAACATCTACGAGGCGAGCCGAGTCCGAGACAAACCTTTACCCCGACTTGAAGATTGGCCATCCTCGCGAGAAGAAGAAGAGGTCTTCCCTGGTAAGGAAGGTGCCAATGACGCTTCGTACTCGCAGGCAGAAGCCCCATCATCGCTCCTGCTTCCCACTCTTCGCGAGATAGATGCATGCGGAGAGGTGGAACGGGGAAGATGATGGTGAGGCATCCGGGAGATGAGTTTCTCCCGGGTGTCACCACTCGGAGGTTCCGAGCATCCCGTGTTAATGTCAATGTCACGTCTCTCTCTGCGTTCAGGAGTGGTACGCAGGGCCTAGAGCGTGGGGACTGAGGCGGGATGGGAGGATCTTCACCGCGTCTGCCTGTGTCAGCAGGGCAAAGCTCGATGAGACCGCCTGGCTGCTGGGGCGGGACACGAGTGTCTTCTCACAGTTGTCGCAGCTCTCCTACGTAAAGTAGGAGAGCGAGAAGGCATTATTATGTCCTCCCTTTGCCCTCTCACTGGGATAAAGCTCTCTCGACTAGAGTATTAAGCCGGAGGTACGGAGAGACTGCCAGAACGAGGTGGCGGTCTTCCGGGACCAAAAGTGAAAAACTCAAATCGAGGGGTCGAGTCCCGGAGAGGGTGCAGCCGTGGCGCTCGAGCTTTCCCTGCTTCGAGGTCGAAAAAAGGCGGATTTTCCGCCTTTTTACGGAAAAGTAGAGCCTTTTCTCGACCCGTTGAGCTCTTGGACGATCTTTCTGGCGGGGTGGAGGTTATCTCGGGAAGGCGGCGCCTGGGCCGTCTAGAAACATCTACGAGGCAAGCCGAGTCCGAGACAAACCTTTACCCCGACTTGAAGATTGGCCATCCTCGCGAGAAGAAGAAGAGGTCTTCCCTGGTAAGGAAGGTGCCAATGACGCTTCGTACTCGCAGGCAGAAGCCCCATCATCGCTCCTGCTTCCCACTCTCCGCGAGATAGATGCATGCGGAGAGGTGGAACGGGGAAGATGATGGTGAGGCATCCGGGAGATGAGTTTCTCCCGGGTGTCACCACTCGGAGGTTCCGAGCATCCCGTGTTAATGTCAATGTCACGTCTCTCTCTGCGTTCAGGAGTGGTACGCAGGGCCTAGAGCGTGGGGACTGAGGCGGGATGGGAGGAACTTCACCGCGTCTGCCTGTGTCAGCAGGGCAAAGCTCGATGAGACCGCCTGGCTGCTGGGGCGGGACACGAGTGTCTTCTCACAGTTGTCGCAGCTCTCCTACGTAAAGTAGGAGAGCGAGAAGGCATTATTATGTCCTCCCTTTGCCCTCTCACTGGGATAAAGCTCTCTCGACTAGAGTATTAAGCCGGAGGTACGGAGAGACTGCCAGAACGAGGTGGCGGTCTTCCGGGACCAAAAGTGAAAAACTCAAATCGAGGGGTCGAGTCCCGGAGAGGGTGCAGCCGTGGCGCTCGAGCTTTCCCTGCTTCGAGGTCGAAAAAAGGCGGATTTTCCGCCTTTTTACGGAAAAGTAGAGCCTTTTCTCGACCCGTTGAGCTCTTGAACGATCTTCCTGGCGGGGTGGAGGTTATCTCGGGAGGGCGGCGCCTGGGCCGTCTAGAAACATCTACGAGGCGAGCCGAGTCCGAGACAAACCTTTACCCCGACTTGAAGATTGGCCATCCTCGCGAGAAGAAGAAGAGGTCTTCCCTGGTAAGGAAGGTGCCAATGACGCTTCGTACTCGCAGGCAGAAGCCCCATCATCGCTCCTGCTTCCCACTCTCCGCGAGATAGATGCATGCGGAGAGGTGGAACGGGGAAGATGATGGTGAGGCATCCGGGAGATGAGTTTCTCCCGGGTGTCACCACTCGGAGGTTCCGAGCATCCCGTGTTAATGTCAATGTCACGTCTCTCTCTGCGTTCAGGAGTGGTACGCAGGGCCTAGAGCGTGGGGACTGAGGCGGGATGGGAGGAACTTCACCGCGTCTGCCTGTGTCAGCAGGGCAAAGCTCGATGAGACCGCCTGGCTGCTGGGGCGGGACACGAGTGTCTTCTCACAGTTGTCGCAGCTCTCCTACGTAAAGTAGGAGAGCGAGAAGGCATTATTATGTCCTCCCTTTGCCCTCTCACTGGGATAAAGCTCTCTCGACTAGAGTATTAAGCCGGAGGTACGGAGAGACTGCCAGAACGAGGTGGCGGTCTTCCGGGACCAAAAGTGAAAAACTCAAATCGAGGGTCGAGTCCCGGAGAGGGTGCAGCCGTGGCGCTCGAGCTTTCCCTGCTTCGAGGTCGAAAAAAGGCGGATTTTCCGCCTTTTTACGGAAAAGTAGAGCCTTTTCTCGACCCGTTGAGCTCTTGGACGATCTTCCTGGCGGGGTGGAGGTTATCTCGGGAAGGCGGCGCCTGGGCCGTCTAGAAACATCTACGAGGCGAGCCGAGTCCGAGACAAACCTTTACCCCGACTTGAAGATTGGCCATCCTCGCGAGAAGAAGAAGAGGTCTTCCCTGGTAAGGAAGGTGCCAATGACGCTTCGTACTCGCAGGCAGAAGCCCCATCATCGCTCCTGCTTCCCACTCTCCGCGAGATAGATGCATGCGGAGAGGTGGAACGGGGAAGATGATGGTGAGGCATCCGGGAGATGAGTTTCTCCCGGGTGTCACCACTCGGAGGTTCCGAGCATCCCGTGTTAATGTCAATGTCACGTCTCTCTCTGCGTTCAGGAGTGGTACGCAGGGCCTAGAGCGTGGGGACTGAGGCGGGATGGGAGGACCTCCACCGCGTCTGCCTGTGTCAGCTGGGCAAAGCTCGATGAGACCGCCAGGCTGCTGGGGCGGGACACGAGTGTCTTCTCACAGTTGTCGCAGCTCTCCTACGTAAAGTAGGAGAGCGAGAAGGCATTATATCCTACCTTTGCCCTCTCACTGGGATAAAGCTCTCTCGACAAGAGTCCTAAGCCGGAGGTACGGAGAGACTGCCAGAACGAGGTGGCGGTCTTCCGGGACCAAAAGTGAAAAGCTCAAATCGAAGGGTCGAGTCCCGGAGAGGGTGCAGCCGTGGCGCTCGAGCTTTCCCTGCTTCGAGGTCGAAAAAAGGCGGATTTTCCGCCTTTTTACGGAAAAATAGAGCTTTTTCTCGAGTTGTTGAGTCTGTGGTTTGTTTTCTAGTCGGGGGAAGGTTATCTCATTAGGGCGGATTGCTCGGCCGCCTAGAAACATTTACGAGTAACGATGCATTTGAGAAAAACCTTTCCCCTGACTTGAAAATTGGCCCTCCGCGCAAGAGGATAGACCGTTCGTCCCGGCGAATGATGTCAATGAACCTCGTGGTCGCGTGGAAAGGATGGCGCGGCCCCCCTGCTCCTCCTCCTCCTCTCTGGGTAGTAGCGAGTGGTAGTAGGGGTTATACTCGAGGCAGTTTACTACGGGAAGGGTGTCAGTCAGCAGCGCTCTTCAGCAGTTCGAACGGAGACAAAAAAGCGGTCTTCCACTCCCCTCTACCGAACTGGCAATAACTCTGCTCGTGTTTGGATATGGAACTGGGGGTCCGCTTCTGCTGAAAAGCTTTGCTGTCTCTCCCTCTTCTTTAGTTGCTGCCAAGAGGGTACTTCCAAGTCCAGTCAAGAACGGGGAGAGAGCGAGGTTGGGTTCCCTTCTCTCTCCCAGCGCGTGGTGTCCGGGTTTGGGCTTCTAGCTTGGTGCGTGACTGTCTGTTGTCTCGTCACCCTCTCCTGGCATATAGACTCACGACGACGGTGGATCGCGAGGAAGTGGAATTCTGCTTACCCCTCTAGCAGTTTTCCGTGACCTTAGTCGAAAACCTGAAATCGAGAGAAAAATTCACGGAGAGGTGTCGAAGCTCAGCAGTCGTCGTTCCGCGGTTAGAGGCCAAAAAAGGCGGATTTTTCCGCCTTTTTACGGAAAAATAGAGCTTTTTCTCGAATTGTTGAGTCTGTGGTTCGTTTTCTGGTCGGGGGAAGGTTATCTCATTAGGGCGGATTGCTCGGCCGCCTAGAAACATTTTACGAGTAACGATGCATTTGAGAAAAACCTTTCCCCTGACTTGAAAATTGGCCCTCCGCGCAAGAGGATAGACCGTTCGTCCCGGCGAATGATGTCAATGAACCTCGTGGTCGCGTGGAAAGGATGGCGCGGCCCCCCTGCTCCTTCTCTCTGGGTAGTAGCGAGTGGTAGTAGGGGTTATACTCGAGGCAGTTTACTACGGGAAGGGTGTCAGTCAGCAGCGCTCTTCAGCAGTTCGAACGGAGACAAAAAAGCGGTCTTCCACTCCCCTCTACCGAACTGGCAATAACTCTGCTCGTGTTTGGATATGGAACTGGGGGTCCGCTTCTGCTGAAAAGCTCTGCTGTCTCTCCCTCTTCTTTAGTTGCTGCCAAGAGGGTACTTCCAAGTCCAGTCAAGAACGGGGAGAGAGCGAGGTTGGGTTCCCTTCTCTCTCCCAGCGCGTGGTGTCCGGGTTTGGGCTTCTAGCTTGGTGCGTGACTGTCTGTTGTCTCGTCACCCTCTCCTGGCATATAGACTCACGACGACGGTGGATCGCGAGGAAGTGGAACTCTGCTTACCCCTCTAGCAGTTTTCCGTGACCTTAGTCGAAAAACTGAAATCGAGAGAAAAATTCACGGAGAGGTGTCGAAGCTCAGCAGTCGTCGTTCCGCGGTTAGAGGCCAAAAAAGGCGGATTTTTCCGCCTTTTTACGGAAAAATAGAGCTTTTTCTCGAATTGTTGAGTCTGTGGTTTGTTTTCTGGTCGGGGGAAGGTTATCTCATTAGGGCGGATTGCTCGGCCGCCTAGAAACATTTACGAGTAACGATGCATTTGAGAAAAACCTTTCCCCTGACTTGAAAATTGGCCCTCCGCGCAAGAGGATAGACCGTTCGTCCCGGCGAATGATGTCAATGAACCTCGTGGTCGCGTGGAAAGGATGGCGCGGCCCCCCTGCTGCTGCTGCTCCTCCTCCTCTCTGGGTAGTAGAGAGTGGAAGGTGGTGGTAGTAGGGGTGATACTCGAGGCAGTTTACTACGGGAAGGGTGTCAGCAGCTTTCTTTAGCAGTTCGAACGGAGTAAAAAGCGGTCTCTTTCACTCCCTCTACCGAACTGGCAATAACTCTGCTCGTGTTTGGATATGGAACTGGGGGTCCGCTTCTGCTGAAAAAAGCTCTTTCTCTCTTCTTTAGTTGCTGCCAAGAGGGTACATCCATCGAACGCAGAGAGCGCATCACAGAAAACGTAGTCCTAGGTATAGCCGATAAACGCTTTAGCGCACGCGGAGTAAGTAGTCTTTCACTCCCTCTACCGAACCGCAGTAAAGATGCTGCTGCTGCTGGTTTTGGAAATGGAGCTGGGTCTGCTGCTTTTGCTGTTGCGAAGCTGCTATCGCAGTATCTTCTCTACCGACTTCTGTGATGATGCCTTTCGAAATATAATATGAAGGGTTGAGATGACCTATCGCCTCCATGAGGTATCCCTTCGGGCAATGTCACCGCTCACTTGTAGTAGTTAGTAGCAGCAGATCTCTTCCGTTAGTAAAAGTCGGTGTGCGACTGCTTTCGGTCGTAGCTGCTACTGCTATTGCACATTGGCTATAGAGGCGCAGTTCGAATATGCTCGCTGGAAGAGGCTGGCTGGAACCCTAAGAAGGCGAGGATTTTTCTTTCTGCGTCTTCCTGTCGATTCGGCCACATCCGGTCCAGACAGACTGAACGATCCCTGCCCGAACGACATTAAACGAGCGGTGATAGCAAAATGATAGGTATAACCATCGGGGCCAGTTCACAAGCCCTGTCACTGCACTAGTTGGAGTATGGAGAGGGTGAGGAGCCCGAACATGACTTCCGCGTGGCAGGATGGGTATCCCGGTAACGACCGCAGAGTGTAATGGAAAAGACTCTACCAGCACAGCCGAGGTTTGGTCGTTGGGCGGCGGATTGAGTCGGTGAATTGAAGGTGATTGGCCTCTCGCGTAGGTATCACCATCTTCATCGCCAATCTCGTCGGTCAAACCAGCGATTTCATTTCCTGATACGGCAACGCAGCTCAGGATGGGGGAAAGATCTTGCCTGTGGCGACGGGGTTACATCTATTAAGACGACATGTGGCGAGTGCGTCCACGGGTATGAAGTGTCCTGGATCGTTCAAAGGCTGAAACCTTAATAAGACGATACCAAGTGCCTTCCATGACCGCCGTGCTGGCACCGAGTCACCCCCGGGGGACCGCCCTCTCAAGATTGAATGTACCTTTAATCCGCCCTGAACAATTATAAGCACGCGAGAAAATGGTCCAAGCAAGCGGGCACGACATCGGCGGTGTCTTTGATACACCGGTGAACTGTCTCTTGTTGACGATCATTGTGTCCGAGCGCAGTGGTTAATACGGACGCGGAGGAGAGATAGGACTGGCTTTGCCTGGGTTGTTGGCTTCCCCCCAGGCAAAGGTATACTAAATCTCCTTCGCGTCGTAAACGCAATTGGGCTCTCTCTTCCCCCCCGCCGGCTAAGTGTGGTTGTCGAGGCCTGAAAGCGGGGGGTACATAGAGTTCCAGGATATGTACGAATACTTGCCGCGATGAACGAGAGAGAATATGCGGAGGAGGAGATGGGTATGATGTTAACGATCTCCGCAAGGAAAAAGCAGCGGTCTTTCACTCCCTCTACCGAACTTGCAATAACTCTGCTCGTTTGGATATGGCGGTGGGTCAGCTTCTTCTTCTGCTGAAAGTGGTTTTCGCCGCTGTACATCGTGTATCCTATCCTTCGCATAAAAAAAAGTCTAGAATGTAAGGCTCGTTTCGGGTGGCAGGCAGGCGCAGGCAGGCAGGCAGTGGAGTTAGTTTGAGTGGCGGCGGCAGCAGCGCAGCAGGGGCGGGCTGGCTGGCTAGGCTTGGCTCCCTCGTTCTTTCTTTCTCTGTTCTGTTTCTGTTTCTGTCCTGTCGGCTTCTCGGTCATAACGTTTGCGAGCCTTGTTCTCGGAGCGGCAGGCAGGCAGATTGGAACAGTTGGAGTGGCGGCGGCGACAGCAGCAGCGCAGTGGGGGCAATGGCTGGCTGGATTGCTACGTTTCGCTCCCTCCTTCCTTGTTTCTCTGTTCTGTTTCTGTTCGTTTCGGGGGCCAGGCAGGCAGGCAGGCAGGCAGGCAGGCAGGCAGGCAGGCAGGCAGGCAGGCAGGCAGACTGGAACAGTTGGAGAGGCGGCGGCGAAAGCAACAGCGCAGCAAGCAGGCAAAGGCACCGGTAAAAGCAAAGGGGCACCGGTAAAAGCAAAGGGGCACTGGTAAAAGCAAAGGGGCACTGGTAAAGACACTGGCACTGGTACAGGTACAGGTAATGGCTGGCTGGATTGCTACGTTTCGCTCCTCTCCTTCTTTGTTTCTCTGTTCTGTTTCTGTTTTGTCTGTCGGCTCCTCGTTCCCGAGTGTCGGTCATAGTCGGTGGAAAAGTTAAGTTTTCAGTCCGAAAGATGGTAATATTTTTGGCCGGCGTTCGCGGGGGCTGGGGGAGCACCGCGAACGTTGGTGGTGGATGTATTGAATGACGGAAACCGCAGTCCACCCGGTTTACAGGCGCATATGACGTGTTCTCGAAGCTTCGAAGTAGTACTGTTTTTTTTTGCATCATCCTGACGTCTTAATTTCAGTCGTCGCGGTAGAAAGAAAAGGTGAGATACGGATAACAAAGAAGCACGCGGACGTAGGCGGCTTCCGTGGCTGTGAAAAGCGATTCACCTCTGCAGCATCAGCAAAATGTAAGTTTTCTTAGCTACCTGCTCGTAAAAGTTTTTCGACTTCCTCGGTGTTGACATCCAGGCAGTTGGGGAGACCGTTCGTCTTGTTAGTCGAATGCTGTCGTTGACCCGTATAGTAAATTCTATTTTAAAAATAGAACGAAAAAGCTGGTTATAAAGTCGAACTTTTACGAGAGATTGGGCTAGAAGACTAATAACACTTTGCGCTCTTGCTGCACGTGGTGCTTTCTCTCTCTCTTTCAGTTTCGGTGTCGTCTTCGTCGGCATATCCTCTTCTCACTGACGGTGAATTTAAGACGTCAGCTGCTCGGGTGCAACTAGGACGTCGATTGGCTTAGAAACCTCGCAACTTGCTGCTCGTCCCTATTTAGCTATATCATAGGGATCTGTCTCTGTTTGGGACGTTCCCGTCGTCGTCGTCAAAGAGAGCGAGGTTGGGTTCCCTTCTCTCTCTGTCGTCGTCGGCGGCGAACACAACCCACTACGGATTCGCCCGAAGGTAGCTATTAGGAGCCCATTGTAGTGGCAGGCGAGTCAGTAATTGCGACGGTGGAACGCCGGGCTGCTGCCGCTCTGAGACTAGGTTAAGTTCGTGGCGGATGCTTCTTGGGTTGAAATATGCAAAGTTCGATGATACACCACCTATCTGGTAAGTTAGCTCTCTTTGCCACCTACTGCGAAAAATAATTCCAGAGATTGGGGCAAGAAACTAACGTTTGACTGAGAAAGGAAGGCTACCATCGGACTGAGATTGTAAAAAGAGGGTGTGCCATGTCCTCCGAGTCCCAATATTATCGATCATAGCGATCGGTCTGAGGGTCCGGGTCGAGTATCCCATCCTCGTATCTCAATGCCTTTGCATTCGCTTGAGTTCTCGGGTCTTGCGCTCTCTTTCGGTCACACCTGACAAAATCGTGCTAGTACCCTGTAAATGCTGGGCTTGGGAACGGGGACCAAAGGACTGTTTGTTACGGCGCGCTACGGGCGCGACTGTGCATCATCCTTCCTCGTTACTCAGGTCTTGCGCATTTATGGGGGGCCGTCGGGTGTGCTGATCGCGCGGAGTTCTCGTGGAATCCACTACTACTACTGCTGCTGCTTCCGCTGTTGGTGCTACTACTGTTCGTAGGAACTTGGGATATGTAAGGCTTCTTGGCAATGACACAGTGGGAGAAAGTTGAGGGAAATGTAGAGATACAACGGTCTGATGTGATGTGGTGGCGAGTATCGACGGTCGTCAGAAAGCGTTCGCAAACATAAATGCGGTGCCGGACGGCGACTTGACATCTCGTTTAGCGTGATCCGTTGGACCGTATCGGTTGCCCCGGGGAGTATCCGAAATCGTTGTCCAAGAAGTCTTCCGTGGAACGATCAACTGTCGGTCATCGTGGCCACTGACTCACGAGGACGGTGATCCAGGGTTCTCCAGAGCGCTACCTACCTTCTGTTAGTCAAGTAGGTGAATTCTCGAAAGTACTAACAGAGTTGCCAAAAGGAAGGTAGCGTGTATGGGTTCCCTCGCCTTACTCGAGTGTATTGGTCGCGGTGATGGTCTGGTTGCGTATCCCGGGGTTTCGTTTTATCCCAAGTTTCGAGCTGAAGCTGCCGTGTTCGTGTTTTGCTTCCTTTGTTTCGCTTACCGCAAATAAAGTTGGCAAAATCCGAGCGGTAGCGGGAGTTGGTATTATTAATCGCGCGAGCAGCTTTAATATTATTATTATTAGCAGCAGCGATGCGCTTGCTTGTGCGAGGCCTCAAAAAGGATGACAAAAATAAATACTCGAAGAATGATGCTTCGGGGGTGCCCAGACGGAGGGGGACCTACCTGGTTGATCCTGCCAGTAGTCATATGCTTGTCACAAAGATTAAGCCATGCATGTCTGAGTACCTGCCGACCTTAGGCGAAACCGCGAATGGCTCATTAAATCAGTCACGATTTACGGGATTTTGTGAAATCCTTACTCGGATAACTGTGGTAATTCTAGAGCTAATACGTGCAACTAGTCTCCGACCCCGACCTTGCCTCGCGCTCGGTCGGGGGAAGGGCGCATTTGTTAGAACCAAAAACCGGGTGGACAGTCGGGTTGCGGCAATCTGCTGCTGCTGTTCGCTGACTGCCTTTCTCAGTTTCTAACTGTGGGGCAGCCTCAGCAGCAGCAGCACAGCATTCGTCCTCCTCGTCCATTCCTCTTCGGTTATGTGGTGACTCCGGATATTTCTACAGCCGAGCGCTGAGGCCTTTGTGCCGGCGCCGGATCCCACGAGTGTCTGCCTTATCAGCTTTCGATTGTAGGTTATTCGCCTACAATGGCTGTAACGGGTAACGGGGAATCAGGGTTCGATTCCGGAGAGGGAGCCTGAGAAACGGCTACCACATCTAAGGAAGGCAGCAGGCACGCAAATTACCCAATCCCGGCAAGGGGAGGTAGTGACGCGAAATAACGATGCGGGACTCTTCCGAGGCCTCGCAATCGGAATGAGTTCGATGTAAAGAAATGGACGAGGATCCATTGGAGGGCAAGTCTGGTGCCAGCAGCCGCGGTAATTCCAGCTCCAATAGCGTATATTAAAGTTGTTGCGGTTAAAAAGCTCGTAGTTGGATTTCTGATGCGGACCGGAAGCCCACCCAAGGCGCGCTACTCGTCTACGGGGAGCTGCGTCCCGAAGTGGTTCTTCCCGTGTCCCTCGGCAAAGGGCCGTTTGGTGTACGCTTCTTCGGTTTGTGGCAAGGGTGCCGAGTTTTTAGAGGCGCAGTCCAACAACCTCTTTCCCGGCTTCAGGGGTCGTCGTACGCGTCTCTCGCAGGCGGCGTCGACGCGTTGGTGTTTTCTGTGTCGCTGTTGAGCAAGCCGGGTTTAGCGAGGGTCGAGCACGTAGAGATATCCTTCGGCTTTCCCCTGAGCGAATCCCGTTGGCGCTGTTAGCTCGTAGCGTGGCATTATTTCGAGAGCGGTGTTTCTCTTATCCTTCCCTGGATAGAGTTTCGGGTTTGCATCCGCTGCAACGGAACAGGCGTTCGCCTCTCCCCCGTAAACCCTCTCATTCGTCCGTTGTCTCGCTCGTCCTCCCGAGTTCTTCTTGAGCGCTTCCGTACAACCAAACCGATTCGCTTACGCCGTCTTCTTTTAGTAGACGGGTCGGCTTCTCGGGCGGAGTGTGTTCGAGCTGCTCGGGTGCGACACCAAACGCAAAAGTAGCGATGACAGCGGCGGGTGATGGTTCGGGTGGACGCGACTCGCGCTGCTGTTTGTAGAGTTGTTCTCCCGGCTCTAAAAGGGGATCGGTTCGCAGATCCCGCGATACAAACTCGTGTATTTGTCCCGCTGCAAGCGCACGTCAATGATACGGGTGCCACTCGATGAAAGGGGTTTGCAAATTAACGTAGGTTTCTCTACCGGCCTCACCGCACCGTGCTTGTGGCGATTACAGGGCACTACGCGCTCTTCGTCGTTTCTTCGGAGGCGCCTCTGCGGCGGTTTCGCCCCGGCTGTTCGGGTAAATGCTGCTGTTGCTGTCCTCTATTTTTCGGTTTTGCCCCTGCGCCTCAATTCCGTTACAACGCGTATTTCCTCTCGGTTTCCCGCGTCGTAGGGAAGGGAAGGTTTAAGGCCCTTCGGATGTATGTCGCATTTGCTCTTTCGTGGCGGGTCAGCGTACCCGGTGGATCCCTGCCGGCTCCGTGTTTAGAACAGTCGTCGGTTTCTCGCGGGGTGCTCTTCACCGAGTGTCCCGCGTGGCCGACAAGTTCACTTTGAAAAAATTAGAGTGCTCAGAGCGGGCTAAAATATTTACGTCCGAATGGTAGCGCATGGAATGATGGAACAGGACCTCGGTCCCGCCTTTTTCAGCCCGGTTTTTCGGAACCGAGGTAATGATTAAAGGGGACAGACGGGGGCATTAGTATTGCGGGGCGAGAGGTGAAATTCTTGGACCCTCGCAAGACTACCTACTGCGAAAGCATTTGCCAAGAATGTTTTCATTAATCAAGAACGAAAGTTAGAGGATCGAAGGCGATCAGATACCGCCCTAGTTCTAACTATAAACTATGCCAACTAGCGATCCGTCGGCGTCATTCCCACGACTCGACGGGAAGCCCCAGGGAAACCAAAGTTTTTGGGTTCCGGGGGTAGTATGGTTGCAAAGCTGAAACTTAAAGGAATTGACGGAAGGGCACCACCAGGAGTGGAGCCTGCGGCTTAATTTGACTCAACACGGGGAAACTCACCAGGCCCGGACACTGGAAGGATTGACAGATTGAGAGCTCTTTCTTGATTCGGTGGTTGGTGGTGCATGGCCGTTCTTAGTTGGTGAAGCGATTTGTCTGGTTGATTCCGATAACGAACGAGACTCTACCCTGCTAACTAGTCGGCGGATCGACTCCCGAGATGGGGTTTCCGACCGCGGGGTTTTGCGGGCGGGGGTCACCCAGGGCCGTCGTAGCTCCCGAGGGGCGGTGTCTAAGGCCGCTGCCGCTGCTGCTTTCCGCCATGGGTAAGTGCGAAGCTGATGATGATAAGGATGGGAGTTACGTGCCGCGCGAACAGCCTCCCTCGTGGGGTTGCCGCGCGTATCGTAGCTTACCTTCCGTCCGCTCTCAGTCTTTGCCTACTGCCTTTTCGGTGTGGGAGTAGTAGTGCGCGCGGTACATTCTCGCTTTTCGGGGTCGAAGTTGCGGCGGTTTCCTAGGTCCCCGTCCTGCCTCGTTCGTCGGGCCTCAGCGAGGGGCGTCCGTCGTAATATCTTCTTAGAGGGATCGGCGGCGTCTAGCCGCAAGAGAAAGAGCAATAACAGGTCTGTGATGCCCTTAGATGTCCTGGGCAGCACGCGCGCTACAATGTAGGGATCAACGTGCTTTCCCCCTCCGAAAGGAGCGGGTAACCCGTTGAAACCCCTACTCGATTGGGATTGGGGATTGTAAGTGTTTCCCATGAACGAGGAATTCCCAGTAAGCGCAAGTCATCAGCTTGCGCTGATTACGTCCCTGCCCTTTGTACACACCGCCCGTCGCTACTACCGATTGAATGATTCAGTGAGGGCATCGGACTGGCGCCTCCGGTAGCCGTCGTTTCGTACACCAAACTCCGCTTCGGCGGGGGCGATCGGCGGCACCCTAGGCTGACGGAAAGATGTCCGAACTTGATTATTTAGAGGAAGTAAAAGTCGTAACAAGGTTTCCGTAGGTGAACCTGCGGAAGGATCATTAGCGCTCTTTATGTGTGAGGGGGTCGTCTTCGGCAGGGTTAGCAGCTGATGTCAAAAACTGTCGCATTAGTACTAGTAGCAAAATCAGCAGTAACAGTCGTTTCTCCCTCTACCGAACTGGTGGTTTGGAAATAGAGTTTCGGCTGCTACTGCTGCTACTAATGCGGCAGCTACTGTCATCACGCTCGCTAACTCTGCTGCAGCGGCATCCCATCAGGGTGTAAAGGTTTTGCCATTCGCGGATAAGGAAAGTTGACAGCAGGTGATGGTGCTGTTTTGCCGGCACTCCCTCTACCAATAACTATGGTGGTTTGGAAAAAGAGTGTCGTCGACAGCAGCACTATCACCACCCCCTTATCCCTACGAAGGCATTATCCTTTATTCCTCTGTAGTACCTATGCTGCGGCGGCAGAAAAAAGTCGAAAACTCCCTCTACCGAACCCCCAATAACTCTGGTGGTTTGGAAATAGAGTTGAGACTTGCCGTTGATAGGCTGCCGTCCGTAGCTGGTATGTGCAGAAAATCAAAGCCAGTCGCCTGATGCTGCTACTGCAGCAGCAGTAGCTGACTAGCGATCGCTCTCCTACCTCTACCGAACTCCAATAACAATGGTTTGTTTGGAAATGTAGTAGTTCGTATGCTAGTACTGTTGCTGCTGCTGCTGCTGCTGCATTCAGGCTTTAGTAGGGACATTTGTTGTTGATGTTGTTGCCAAGGCGGTGCCGTCGTCTCTCCCTCTACCGAACTCCAGTAACTCTGGCTGTTTGGAAATAGAGTTTCGGCCGGTTCCGCTATCGCAGCAAGTGTCGCTACTTGTGCTGGTTTTGCTCAGAGTGTAAAGGTTTTGCCATTCGCGCCTTGTTCTCGGAGCGGCAGGCAGGCAGACTGGAACAGTTGGAGTGGCGGCGGCGACAGCAGCAGCGCAGCGGTGGTAATGGCTGACTGGATTGCTACGTTTCGCTCCCTCCTTCCTTGTTTCTCTGTTCTGTTTCTGTTCGTTTCGGGTGGCAGGCAGGCAGGCAGGCTGGCAGGCAGGCAGACTGGAACAACAGTTGGAGTGGTGGCGGCGACAGCAGCAGCGCAGCGGTGGTAATGGCTGGCTGGATTGCTACGTTTCGCTCCCTCCTTCTTAGTTTCTCTGTTCTGTTTCTGTTTCTGTTTTGTCTGTCGGCTCCTCGTTCCGAGTCTCGGTCATAGTAGGTGGAAAAGTTTCCGAACCGTTTGCGCGCCTTGTTCTCGGAGCGGCAGGCAGGCAGACTTAAAACAACAGTTGGAGTGGTGGCGGCGACAGCAGCAGCGCAGCGGTGGTAATGGCTGGCTGGATTGCTACGTTTCGCTCCCTCCTTCTTTGTTTCTCTGTTCTGTTTCTGTTCGTTTCGGGTGGCAGGCAGGCAGACAGGCAGGCAGGCAGACCGGAACAACAGTTGGAGTGGTGGCGGCGACAGCAGCAGCGCAGCGGTGGTAATGGCTGGCTGGATTGCTACGTTTCGCTCCCTCCTTCTTAGTTTCTCTGTTCTGTTTCTGTTTCTGTTTTGTCTGTCGGCTCCTCGTTCCGAGTCTCGGTCATAGTCGGTGGAAAACTTTTCGAACCGTTTGCGTGCGCTTTTCTCGGAGCGGCAGGCAGGCAGACTAAAACAACGGTTGGAGTGGTGGCGGCGACAGCAGCAGCGCAGCGGTGGTAATGGCTGGCTGGATTGCTACGTTTCGCTCCCTCCTTCCTTGTTTCTCTGTTCTGTTTCTGTTCGTTTCGGGTGGCAGGCAGGCAGGCAGGCAGGCAGGCAGGCAGACCGGAACAACAGTTTGAGTGGTGGCGGCGACAGCAGCAGCGCAGCGGTGGTAATGGCTGGCTGGATTGCTACGTTTCGCTCCCTCCTTCTTAGTTTCTCTGTTCTGTTTCTGTTTCTGTTTTGTCTGTCGGCTCCTCGTTCCGAGTCTCGGTCATAGTTGGTGGAAAAGTTTTCGAACCGTTTGCGCGCCTTGTTCTCGGAGCGGCAGGCAGGCAGACTAAAACAACAGTTGGAGTGGTGGCGGCGACAGCAGCAGCGCAGCGGTGGTAATGGCTGGCTGGATTGCTACGTTTCGCTCCCTCCTTCCTTGTTTCTCTGTTCTGTTTCTGTTCGTTTCGGGTGGCAGGCAGGCAGACAGGCAGGCAGACCGGAACAACAGTTGGAGTGGTGGCGGCGACAGCAGCAGCGCAGCGGTGGTAATGGCTGGCTGGATTGCTACGTTTCGCTCCCTCCTTCTTAGTTTCTCTGTTCTGTTTCTGTTTCTGTTTTGTCTGTCGGCTCCTCGTTCCGAGTCTCGGTCATAGTCGGTGGAAAACTTTTCGAACCGTTTGCGCGCCTTGTTGGCGGAGCGGCAGGCAGGCAGACCGGAACAACAGTTTGAGTGGTGGCGGCGACAGCAGCAGCGCAGCGGTGGTAATGGCTGGCTGGATTGCTACGTTTCGCTCCCTCCTTCCTTGTTTCTCTGTTCTGTTTCTGCGCGTTTCGGGAGGCAGGCAGACAGACAGGCAGGCAGGCAGGCAGACCGGAACAACAGTTGGAGTGGTGGCGGCGACAGCAGCAGCGCAGCGGTGGTAATGGCTGGCTGGATTGCTACGTTTCGCTCCCTCCTTCTTAGTTTCTCTGTTCTGTTTTGTTTCTGATTTGTCTGTCAGCATGCAGCTAGTCTCGATGGCATCGTCCTTTATTCCTCTGTAGTACTATGCGGACCGGCCACTGGTGTCTCCAACCGTAGTAGCAGTAGCAGCAGTCGTCTCTCCCTCTACCGAACCCCAATAACTCTGGAGGTTTGGAAATAGAGTTTCGGCTGTTGCTCTTGGGGCACACCAGAGGTCTTTCTGCGAAACAAAGGGTGTGGCGAGCAACCCTGCGTGTACCGACAATTTTGTCGGGAAGCGAAGGCGCCCTGCGATGAGGTATAGATAGCTCTGATTTTGTAGCTCATCTGTCTATGCCTGCTTACGCATTCGTTCGAAAAGAATTTAGAGGATCCGATAAGTCTCCCTCTCCCGGTTCTTTTCGTCCTACAACACGGGAGGAATAACATCAACATGAGGAAGTCCTTCTCGGGGGTCGAGGGGCAAAGAAAGCTTTATAATCTCGTTAAATGCAAGTTCTGATGGTGCCAGTCGCCGGCAGGCAGCATCGGCAGTAAGTAGAAAGCGCAGTCGGTCTGCTACCTCTACCGAACTCCAATAACAATGGTTTGTTTGGAAATGTAGTAGTTCGTCTGCTAATGCTGCTGCTGCTGCGTGCCGGCTTTAGTAGTGATATTTGTTGCCTGTGCGGTGCTGCGTCGTCTCTCCCTCTACCGAACTCCAATTACAATGGCTGTTTGGAAATAGAGTTTCGGCCGGTTCCGCTCTCGCGGCAAGTGCTGCTACTTGTGCTGGTGCCTGCAGAAAATGAAAGCAAACATCAACAGATCTGTGTGTGTGTATATACCAGTCGCCTGATGCAGCAGCAGCAGCAGTCTAGTCATCGCTCTCCTACCTCTACCGAACTCCAATAACAATGGTTTGTTTGGAAATGTAGTAGTTCGTGCGCTAGTACTGCTACTGCTGCTTTCAGGCTTTAGTAGTGACATTTGTTGCCTGGGCGGTGCTGCGTCGTCTCTCCCTCTACCGAACTCCAATTACAATGGCTGTTTGGAAATAGAGTTTCGGCCGGTTCCGCTCTCGCGGCAAGTGCTGCTACTTGTGCTGGTTTTGCTAAGGGTGTAAAGGTTTTTGCATCGTTCCTTTATTCCTCTGCAGTACTTAAGCTGCGGCGGCGGCATAAAAAAGTCGAAAACTCCCTCTACCGAACCCCCACTAACTCTGGTGGTTTGGAAATAGAGTTAAGACTTAATGTTGCTGGGCTGCCGTCCGTTGCTGGTGCGTGCAGAAAATGAAAGCAAACATCAACAGATCTGTGCGTGTGTATATACCAGTCGCCTGCTGCAGCAGCAGCAGCAGGAGCAGTCTAGTCATCGCTCTCCTACCTCTACCGAACTCCAATAACAATGGTTTGTTTGGAAATGTAGTAGTTCGTGCGCTAGTACTGCTACTGCGGCTGCTGCTGCTTTCAGGCTTTAGTAGTGACATTTGTTGCCTGGGCGGTGCTGCGTCGTCTCTCCCTCTACCGAACTCCAATAACAATGGCTGTTTGGAAATAGAGTTTCGGCCGGTTCCGCTCTCGCAGCAAGTGCTGCTACTTGTGCTGGTGCGTGCAGAAAATGAAAGCAAACATCAACAGATCTGTGTGTGTGTATATACCAGTCGCCTGATGCAGCAGCAGCAGGAGCCGTCTAGTCATCGCTCTCCTACCTCTACCGAACTCCAATAACAATGGTTTGTTTGGAAATGTAGTAGTTCGTGCGCTAGTACTGCTGCTACTGCTGCTGCTTTCAGGCTTTAGTAGTGACATTTGTTGCCTGGGCGGTGCTGCGTCGTCTCTCCCTTTACCGAACTCCAATTACAATGGCTGTTTGGAAATAGAGTTTCGGCCGGTTCCGCTCTTGCGGTAAGTGCTGCTACTTGTGCTGGTTTTGCTAAGGGTGTAAAGGTTTTTGCATCGTTCCTTTATTCCTCTGCAGTACTTAAGCTGCGGCGGCGGCATAAAAAAGTCGAAAACTCCCTCTACCGAACCCCCACTAACTCTGGTGGTTTGGAAATAGAGTTAAGACTTAATGTTGCTGGGCTGCCGTCCGTTGCTGGTGCGGGCAGAAAATGAAAGCAAACATCAACAGATCTGTGTGTGTGTGTATATACCAGTCACCTGCTCCAGCAGCAGCAGCAGGAGCAGTCTAGTCATCGCTCTCCTACCTCTACCGAACTCCAATAACAATGGTTTGTTTGGAAATGTAGTAGGTCGTGCGCTAGTACTGCTACTGCTGCTGCTGCTGCTTTCAGGCTTTAGTAGTGACATTTGTTGCCTGGGCGGTGCTGCGTCGTCTCTCCCTCTACCGAACTCCAATAACAATGGCTGTTTGGAAATAGAGTTTCGGCCGGTTCCGCTCTCGCAGCAAGTGCTGCTACTTGTGCTGGTTCTGCTCAGGGTGTAAAGGTTTTGCCATTCGCGGATTTGTAGATTGCTAGTGCTGCTCTGCGCGCGCTTAGATTGCTTTTCTCTTTCTTCTCCTTCGTTCGATGCTTAGGCGCTAAACGTTTTTCAACGCAGGGGATTTTACCTCAGATTCCTCTCGATCCCTTTAACTAGATGCGGGCAGCTCTAGTTAAGGGGGGGTAGGGAATTGGCATCCTGGACCGAGATCGTTTATCGCGATGTTGCCGAATAGGTACCGAATGAATGAATGAAAGAGACAGTCGCAGGCAAAGTAATCTGAGCTACGCACGCAGCTAATCAATCTTCAAAGTCCCGGTGGTATCGTCCTTTATTTCTCTGTAGTACCTAAGCTGCGCCGGCAGGAAAAGTCGAAAACTCCCTCTACCGAACCCTCACTAACTCTGGTGGTTTGGAAATAGAGTTAAGACTTACTGTTGCTGGGCTGCCGTCCGTAGCTGGTGCGTGCAGAAAATGAAAGCAAACATATCATCACAAATGTTGATACCAGTCGCCTGCTGCAGCAGCAGCAGCAGCAGGAGCAGTCTAGTCATCGCTCTCCTACCTCTACCGAACTCCAATAACAATGGTTTGTTTGGAAATGTAGTAGTTCGTGCGCTAGTACTGCTACTGCTGCTTTCAGGCTTTAGTAGTGACATTTGTTGCCTGGGCGGTGCCGCGTCGTCTCTCCCTCTACCGAACTCCAATAACAATGGCTGTTTGGAAATAGAGTTTCGGCCGGTTCCGCTGTCGCTACTTGTGCTGGTTTAATTTGCTGTTTGCTTTCACGAGAGATAAAGCTTTCTTATTCGCCCCCCGGTTGAGACTTTCTTTTCCCGAAGTATCCATCAGTATGGTTAATGCAGCTGGTACGAAGGCGGCTATCTTCCCTTTCCTCTTCCTTTTGCCTCTTAACTGAAAAACGGAGAAAATATGGGATAAAACAAATAAACAACTCGTGGTAGGGGATCACTAGGCTCGTGGGTCGACGAAGACCGTTGCAATATGCGGAATTAACCCGTCTTGCAAGTGACTTCAATGTCGACAGGTCGAACGCACATTGCGCCTCTCCACCTTGAGAGGAATGCGTGTTTGGGGCACGGAGTAAGGACTTTCCAAGACGCTATTTTTTAGCAGTGGTCGAATCGGCTTCGGTCTTGGGGTTCTTACCACCACCTCATTCAGCGAGTTTTTTCTTTATTTTGGACGTTATCTCTTTTTTTTAGTTGCACTAAGAGTAACGCTCATAAGTTGCCGGAAAGAAAAACTCAAAAATCGCATTCTTTTCCCGGAGAGGCACTCCTGGGCAAGTGTCGGTTTTTACTACAAGACCTCTGTTTCGGGCGTGTGTAGGGCGTTAAGGAACCTGGTTAGGAGCGACACTTCCAATTTGGCAAAGCCATAAGAGTGCACAAATGTCTCGCCAGGGGATGTTTCGTCACGATAGCGTTCCGTCTCATTGTCATTCTCTCGAATCACTCACGTTAAGAGACTAAGTACCCTGGACGTATTATAGGCGTTGAGGCTTGGCGAAAGAAGCGTAGATCGTTGGGCCGGTGGTGAGGATCCCCGGTGTGGGCGTATTTAGTGCTGGTGAAACTTGATCGACTCCGCGCGAAACGACTAGCGCGGAGGTCTATGAGGTCGTTTCCCAGAATATGCTATTTATTGCTCCCCGCCTCACCTCGGTGATATTTACTGGGTGGCACGTGAATGAGCGCTATTGGTGGCAAGAAGCTCAACTAGGACCACACCTCATCGCCGTTTTTGTCGCTGCGGCGTTGAGGATAGTTGCCGGGGTCGCATACTAGTTGAGTGGAAGGCTAACCAATGTGTCTCCTTCTCGTGGCGGAATGTCAATAAAGGATGACGGGATTGTTCGACATGGAGTACGGAAGCCCCTAGCTTAACGCAGAGGAAGAAACCCCCTATATATAAAACTCCCGCCGTGGGGATGTTTTACAAAATTGGTTTCCGAGCCTGCGGCTTAAGCGGTCCTTCTCCAAACGTAATAATCCCGAACTCCTGCGCTTTATCACCCAGATATTATTATCCCTTAAATTTTTTCTGACGTTCTCGATGATCGCCTGGCATTGCTGTCAACTCAACTGTCTCCCTGTACGTCCTGTAGGGAAAAGCTTTTCGTTGCATATTCGAGTCCTTGGACGTTCGCGGGGCGCCGAGTGCGCGGATGTGCTCATAGCCTTAGCGTCGTCTTAAGTACGTAGCGGCTCGAGGGTAGAGAAGAAAAGCAGCATTATTATTTTACACCTTCTCGAAGGTTAAAATAAAAAGTATCTCCCTCGTCCGCGACATGACGATCGCGATTCCTTGTGAAATCATGAAAAAAACTCTGATTCCAAGTCGCTTCGCACGCGCTCTTCTCGTTTTCTCAGCCGATGCTGCGGTAGTTCCCTTTACCGACCCAATTTAACGAAGCTTGGGTCGGAAAAGTGGAACACGTAGCTGTTTCAGCAGCGGGAGCGTCCGGCAGAGCAGCTATCCGTCCGTCCGTCCGTCGATTCTTCCTCTACCGAACTTGCAATAACTCTGCTCGTTTGGAAATGGAGTTTCTTCGGCGGCTTAATCAGCTGCTCTCCTGGTCGTTTCTTCAGCTGCTGACACAGCTGCCTCCGCTGCGAAAACTCCCTCTACCGAACTTGCAATAACTCTGCTCGTTTGGAAATGGAGTTTTCATTTTGGCCGCTTCTTCAGCTGCTGCCGCGCGTTCATCAGTCACTACCTCTCAGCAGCAGTCGTTTCAACCTCTACCGAAACCTCAATCACAATGCGGTTTGGAAATGTTGAGCGACGTCTAAAGCTGCAGCTGTTGAGATGTAGTGTCTGTTGCTTCGCTAGCTTCAGCTGATAATGTTGCTGGTTTTGTGGCCGATGTTGCAGTCGTCTCTCCCTCTACCGAACTTGCAATAACTCTGCTCGTTTGGAAATAGAGTTTCGACTGTTGCCTGTAGCTTCCGTCTCCGTAAATTCTGGTTTAGGTGGTTGTAGCAGCAGCAGCAGTAGCAGTTGCAGCGTTCTCCCTCTACCGAACTTGCACTAACTCTGCTCGTTTGGAAATGGATTGGGCTGCTCAAGTTGCCAAATTGTTGCTGCTTCTGCTGTTACTACTGCCGGCCGCTTTTACGGTTTCAGTTGCTGCCGGTTGGTTGAGAAATACGGGTTTGAGCGTGTAAGAAGGAATTGCTCGCGACACGAGTTTCTTTTCGCAGGAAGGGTTTCGTGACGGTGCGCGTGTGGAACGCATTGATAACGTCTCATCTTAGGAAAAAAAAAGAGGATATTGCTGCTGCTGCTGTTGGTCGCTTTGTGCGTGCGCTGGTGCCACTTGTGGAACTTTTCTCTCACTCTTTTTACTAAAAGTGAGAGCGATCGCGCAAACAATTGCTTGCAATTTCCTTCCTCTTTTCTTTTCTATCTTCTCGCTTTCGGACGGGCTGCTGTTGTTGAGCGTGCGTAACGTAACTGAAACGCAATGGTCATCACCTAGACTTCTTTCGCTCCCTTTGGTTGATAGAGAGACCATTTCGAGGGAAGGATGCCGGTGCTATTACTGTAGCTGCTGCTGTTGCTACTGTGTCGCCTTTCGAAAGGGATGCACGATCGGGTGCGGCGGGCGTTACCCAATCAGGCGTTTTCCCACTCCGCTTCTTGAAAAGAAGGGTGTGCGGAAAATTGCGTGTATTGGTGTTAGCGCCGTAGTTGCCAAAGTCGCTCCGATTGTTGTTCTCCTTTCGACAAACGCAAAGGGGCGCATAGTGGCTGCTGCATCAGCATAAAAATTTGTATCAGTAATAGCGTCGGTGTCTCTCTTTCTCGAAACAGGTTTTTGAGGGGACGTTAACAGAAGTCTGGTGGTGCCATCTCGAATTAAGTTTCGTTTCGTGCGCTGTGTTGCCGGACCGGCAGCAGCCTTGAAAAAAGAAAGAGAGATAGAAGGAGGGGGGGAAGAGGAAGGAAAATTTGCGCGACGCTCTCATGACAAAACGCTGGAGATGAGGGAAGGTTTGTTTGTGGTATTAGCGCATAAGCATTGTGTTGCCGGATGGCGACCCGCAGTAGTAGTAGCTATCCTGAGAATGAGACGTTGTGTTTTGTTAGTTCCTCGCGTGCGCTCCGTCCGTTTCTCTTTCCACTGTTGCCGAATGCGAAAGAAACTCAAAGTGCACGCTTTGTCGCTCGTCGTATAATAGCGCATATCAGAGAGCCTTTTCGCGTAGTCCATGAGGCAGAGAGTTACTTATCATCTTTATGGTGGTAAGTTAGTGCACGACGGTATTAGTAGTCGCTGTTTAATCCGCTGCTGCTAATGCTGCTGCTGTTGCTGCAATGAATTTTGTTGCTCGGTCGGTGGTATTCGTGTTAAATGGGGGTGGCGTCACCTGAAGAACGCTAACGCAGGAAATTAACCTAACGAATATCACCGTACTATGCAACCCTCATCATTGCAAAAGCAGCAGCAGCTAATAGGCAGCAGGGAGAATACGTCGCTACCGTAGTGGTGATGGGAAAATTATTTCCTTTGCTGCACTTTATTGTCGGCGGTATATCTCTTGATCGGGGGTGGCGTCACCTGAAGAACGCTAACGCAGGAAGATCAATAAAAGAGGTATATCATCACAGTATTAGTGTCAGCAGCCCTACAGTAAGCGGCGGCAGCGACGCCGTTCTTTCTGCCATCCTCTGGATATTACGAATTGTGCCTAAACCGACCTTGCTTCAGGAGAGAGTACCCGCATAACTTAAGCATATAAGTACGCGGAGGAAAAGAAACCAAAAGGGATTCCCTTAGTAAGGGCGACTGAAAAGGGAGGAGCTCAGCGCGTAGGCTGCAGGGCCGAAAGGTCCTGTGAGCGATGCCGCGTATGGGAGTAATCGTGTGGAAGCCGATCCGACCCGAAGTGTTTGTCGATTGCAATCCCGCTGGCCATAGAGGGTGTTAGCCCCGTAGGGTCGTTGCCTCGGTTTTCCACGTCGGTTGCTCTCGAGAGTCGGGTTGCTTGGAAATGCAGCCCTAAGCAGGTGGTAAACTCCATCTAAAGCTAAATATCCCCACGAGACCGATAGAGAACAAGTACCGCGAGGGAAAGTTGAAAAGAACTTTGAAGAGAGAGTTCAAGAGAGCGTGAAACTACCACGAGTCTAAAGCGAATGAGCGTTCGTACCCGAAATGGTCGGCTTCAATTCACCCCGGAGGTAACGCAGCGTCTGGTCGTAAACGTTAGTTGAACGGATCCCGGAGATTCTTTCGGGGATTTCCCCGGAGTTTCGATGGTCGACCGACGTTTCAGGCAGCGAGCGCCGAAGGGGGATGCACTGCTGGCCGAAGTAGGGCACCGCGGCCGTTCGAGAGGTGTCGATGACACGGGGGTCTGGGAAACCGCTAATTCTCGTTCCCGGATAGGCAGCAAACCGCTTGCCGGTTTGAAGACGCCGCCGGGTTTTCCGAGTTTGGCGGGGCCGCCCCGTTGCTCTGACGGCCTCTCGGACGGTTAAATGTTGTAAAGTGTGCTCTTGACTGGGGGTATACGTCCTCTCACCACCTCAGCCGCCCCTGAGGAGGCGAAGTCGTGCCCCCGCTATGTCTCGCAGCGCGCGACGCGGTGTAGTTTGCGACAGCTTACTCGTCCCGTCTTGAAACACGGACCAAGAAGTCTAGAATATGCGCAAGTCAAAGGGCTGTCTAAACCCCAAGGCGAAACGAAAGTGATCCTTTCATAGGGCTGATCCGTTTCGGGGTGCGTGCGTAGGTATTTCTCCAGGTCGCCGGTGTCGCCCTCACGGGTTATTTCGGCGGTGAGTGGGTTTGCCTCTGGTCTCCCCCCGATTAACCACCCTGTATGTGGACGGCGCAAGCCCGGGGCCCGCGCCGCTCCTTCTCGCTGTTAATGCCTAACCGGCTAGCTGCTTCCCCGTTTCCCAAACAATTTATGACAAATTTTTTTTGTCTTGTTCTTCGGGGGACGGGGCACGTAGTGGTCGCGTTTCGCAGGCTTGTTAAGTTGAGTAGCGGGCTCTCCGAGCGCATATTCTGGTACCCGAAAGATGGTGATCTATGCCTGGCCAGGATGAAGCCAGGGGAAACCCTGGTGGAGGTCCGCAGCGATTCTGACGTGCAAATCGATCGTCAGAGCTGCGCATAGGGGCGAAAGACCAATCGAACCATCTAGTAGCTGGTTCCCTCCGAAGTTTCCCTCAGGATAGCTGGTGCTCGTTTCGCGCATTGAGAGTTTCATCCGGTAAAGAGAATGATTAGGGGTCCTTGGGGATGAAATTTCCTCAGCCCATTCTCAAACTCTAAACGGGTGAAGAAAAGGGTTCTTTCTTCATTGAAGCCTCTTTGTCGAATCCGAGTACTTAGTGGGCCATTTTTGGTAAGCAGAACTGGCGCTGTGGGATGAACCAAAAGTCGAGTTAAGGGGCCTAAGTACCGGCTCATGTAGAACCAATGAAAGGCGTTGGTCGCTCAAGACAGCAGGTCGGTGGCCATGGAAGTCGGCATCCGCCAAGGAGTGTGTAACAACTCACCTGCCGAAGCGACTAGCCCTGAAAATGGATGGCGCTAAAGCCGGTCCCCGATACTCGACCGTCGAGGTAGTAACGGCTCTTCCCTTTCTCCTTCACGGGAGGGGGACCGTCCCGGATATGTAGGGATGGATAGGGTCTCGAAGCCTCGACGAGTAGGAGGGCGCGGGGGTGGCGCAGAAGCTCATGGCGTAAGCCGGAGTGGAGCCGCCTCCGGTGCAGATCTTGGTGGTAGTAGCAAGTAATCGGATGGGAACCTCGAAGGCCTGTTGCGGGGAAGGGTTCCTCGTCAACTGCGTTTGTACGAGGGGTAGTCGGTCCTTAGCCCGCGGCTAACGCTTTGTTAGTCGTAGCACCGCGGGTTTCTTTAATGCAATCCAAATGAGATTTCACCGTTTGCGCGCCTTGTTTTCTCGGAGCGGCAGGCAGGCAGACTGGAACAACAACAGTTTGAGTGGCGGCGGCGACAGCAGCAGCGCAGCGGTGGTAATGGCTGGCTGGATTGCTACGTTTCGCTCCCTCTTTCTTAGTTTCTCTGTTCTGTTTCTGTTCGTTTCGGGGGGCAGGCAGGCAGGCAGGCAGACTGGAACAACAGTTGGAGTGGCGGCGGCGACAGCAGCAGGCAGTTGTAATGACTGGCTGGATTGCTACGTTTCGCTCCCTCTTTCTTAGTTTCTCTGTTCTGTTTCTGTTCGCATCGGGTGGTTGGCAGCGGCAGGCAGGCAGGCAGGCAGACTGGAACAACAGTTGGAGTGGCGGCGGCGACAGCAGCAGCGCAGCGGTGGTAATGGCTGGCTGGATTGCTACGTTTCGCTCCCTCTTTCTTAGTTTCTCTGTTCTGTTTCTGTTCGCTTCGGGTGGCAGGCAGCCAGGCAGGCAGGCAGGCAGGCAGACTGGAACAACAGTTGGAGTGGCGGCGGCGACAGCAGCAGCGCAGCGGTGGTAATGGCTGGCTGGATTGCTACGTTTCGCTCCCTCCTTCTTAGTTTCTCTGTTCTGTTTCTGTTTTGTCTGTCGAAAACTTTTTCTCATTTGGATG
>JABUQX010117964.1:45000-56684 GCA_015478945.1 Trachelipus rathkii
CGCCTCGGAAGTCCCCCTTCGGTGTCTCGTTTCGGCTATGTGACCGAGCGGGTGAGTTCATACCACTAACCCTGGGGAGCAAAGGGACCGGCCATGGCGCAGCTTCGGCTGCCCGAACTCGCATTCCTTCGGGATTGCGGGCGCGGCCTGTAGGACCGTTGTGGGCGCATGGATCGTAAGGTGATTCGCGCCGCGGTACACGGGCTAGGGCCGGTTCTTGCCTCTCTGTCAAAGGGAAGGAGAGATGGAATCATAGGGGTCAGTGACTGTCCACTCATTGGCCTCTACCGTCGCTTTGACTGACTGGCATACAGCGTGAGTATCCGCCGAATCGTTTGTATACGACTTTCGTACCAGCCGGGGTGTTGTAAGAGTGTCGAGTCCCTTCATTCGGGACGAGCGCTTGAGACTTCCCTTTAGTAAACTAGGCTGCAAAGGTTCAACCCCTACTCGTATGGGGCGTTGCGGAGTGCCTTGCTGCCTGGGCACTTCATTAACAAAAATATACAGCGGCAGGATAGGTGGCTGCTGCTAAGTGTTTTCCTCACGACGAAGCAGGTATGCAGCAGCAACTGTACGAAAAGTTGTTGTTGTTGTGCCTGTGGACTCGATTAAAAGTTGCGAAGGAAAATTACTTAGTCAGTACGTCAGTTATCCAACACACGGATTCGAAATTGAAAAATTTCGCTAAGTCCAGCGTGAAGTTGATTCCCTGAGAAACGCATAGCTCAGGGTGACTTAGCGGAAAATACGATTTCGAATCCAAACTCTGGAATATCTCGCGCGATGTTGCCTGAGAAAGCTCCTCTTTCGACTCGAAGTCCCGGCGGGATGCCTGTTCCTGGTAAGGCATTCCGCTTTAAGGGGACGAGAGTCGGGAATCCCTCGAGCCCGGCCGCCTTTGACAGAGACCTGCCCCTCTCACTGTCTTAGGCGAAAGGGTTTCGCTGGGAGGAAAGGAGAGGAGTTTTCGCTGCGCGAGATTTCCAGTGACCTGGAGGAAGGACTCTGAGTAGCATCTCTACGAAGCAGGTAGCAGCCGACCCCAATTGTAGTTTAGGTCTGCTGCCTGTGGAGTAAAGACAAACTTTTTGTCCGATCCGGGTTTCGGATTCGAAATTGAAAAATTTCGCTAAGACCAGCGTGCAGTTGATTCCCTGAGAAACGCATAGCTCAGGGTGACTTAGCGGAAAATACGATTTCGAATCCAAACTCTGGAATATCTCGCGCGATGTTGCCTGAGAAAGCTCCTCTTTCGACTCGAAGTCCCGGCGGGATGCCTGTTCCTGGTAAGGCGAATATTCCGCTTTAACGCTTCAAGGGGACGAGAGTCTGGAATCCCTCGAGCCCGGCTACCTTCGACATGACTTGCTTCTCTCACTGTCGTAGGCAAAAGGGTTTCGCTGGGAGGAAAGGAGAGGAGTTTTCGCTGCGCGAGATTTCCAGTGACCTGGAGGAAGGACTCTGAGTAGCATCTCTACGAAGCATGTAGCAGCCGACCCCAATTGTAGTTTAGGTCTGCTGCCTGTGGAGTAAAGATAAACTTTTTGTCCGAATCCAGAGTCTACACGAGAGCCGGGGAAAGGAAGGACTCAAAATTGCTTCACTACGAAGCAGGCAGCAAGCAGACCTTAGTGTCTGCTGCTGCCTGTGGAGTTTTGAAGAAATTTTTTGTCTTTTTTTTTTTTTTCTAAGTCCAAAGGTCTGCCGGGCTGAAGTGATTTTTCGAATCAAACTGAAGTAAAGCTCCTCCTGGCTGCCGCGCGAAGCGCGGCCGGCTCACGGGGGGGTTATACATGTATTTTTTGATTCGGTAATCAAGAGGCAGGCAACTGTGAGTTGCTTGAGGGTGATGTGACAGTGACCTGGACCAGGTGGATTGCCTAAACCCAGGTCAGAGTTACATATCCCTGAGAGCATGGACTTAGAAAAAATAAAAACTTTTATCCTTCCTTTCCCGGAGCGAGCGACTGGCCGACCCGACCGCTTACCCGACACTGGAATATCTCGCGCGATGTTGCCCGAGAAAGCTACTCTTTCGACTCTAAGTCCCGGCGAGAAAGGCTGTCTGTGCCCCCCCTCAGTCAGTCCTTTCGAGCGTAAGGGACGAGAGTCGGGAATCCCTCGAACCCGGCCGCCTTTGACAGAGACCTGCCCCTCTCACTGTCTGAGGCGAAAGGGTTTCGCTGGGAGGAAAGGAGAGGAGTTTTCGCTGCGCGAGATTTCCCGTGAAAAGCTGGATTGGGAAAGGCATTTCTCGGCCGCGCTCGACAAGGGCGATCATATGGCCGCCCACGGTAAGAGGTTTGCCCCCTAGGTCCGGGTTTGGGATTCGAAATTGAAAAATTTCGCTAAGTCCAGCGCGCAGTTGATTCCCTGAGAAACGCATAGCTCAGGGTGACTTGGCGGAAAATTCTATTTCGAATCCGAACATTGGAATATCTCGCGCGATGTTGCCCGAGAAAGCTCCTCTTTTGACTCTAAGTCCCGGCGGGATGCCTGTTCCTGGCAAGGCATTCCGCTTTAACGAGAGGGACGAGAGTCAAGAATCCCTCGAACCCGGAAGCCTTTGACAGAGACCTGCCCCTCTCACTGTCTTAGGCGAAAGGGTTTCGCAGGGAGGAAAGGAGAGGAGTTTTCGCTGCGCGAGATATCCCGTGAAAACCTGGATTCGGGAAGGCATTTCTCGGCCGCGCTCGACAAGGGCGATCATATGGCCGCCCACGGTAAGAGGTTTGCCCCCTCGGTCCGGGTTTGGGATTCGAAATTGAAAAATTTCGCTAAGTCCAGCGTGCTGTTGATTCCCTGAGAAGCGCATAGCTCAGGGTGACTTGGCGGAAAATTCTATTTCGAATCCCAACTTCGGAATATCTCGCGCGATGTTGTCCGAGAAAGCTCCTCTTTCGACCCTGAGTCCCGGCGGGAAGGAGAGGAGTTTTCGCTGCGCGAGATATCCCGTGAAAAGCTGGATTCGGGAAGGCATTTCTCGGCCGCACTCGACAAGGGCGATCATATGGCCGCCCACGGCAAGAGGTTTGCCCCCTCGGTCCGGGTTTGGGATTCGAAATTGAAAATTTTCGCTAAGTCCAGCGTGCTGTTGATTCCCTGAGAAACGCATAGCTCAGGGTGACTTGGCGGAAAATTCTATTTCGAATCCCAACTTCGGAATATCTCGCGCGATGTTGCCCGAGGTTAGGTTAGGTTAGGTTAGGTTAGGTTAGGTTAGGTTAGGTTAGGTTAGGTTAGGTTAGGTCCCGCAATGTTGCAAGAGAAATCTCCTCTTTCGACCCTGAGTCCCGGCGGGAAGGAAAGGAGGTTTCGCTGCGCGAGATTTTCCGTGAAGAGCCGGATTGGGAAGGGCATTTCTCGGCCGCGCTCGACAAGGGCGATCATATGGCCGCCCACGGTAAGAGATATCCCTCTCGGTCCAAAGTCCGACTTTGGGAAAATCTCGCGCGTTGTTGCCTGAGAAATCTCCTATTTCGACCCTGAGTCCCGGCGGGAAGGAAAGGAGGTTTCGCTGCGCGAGATTTTCCGTGAAGAGCCGGATTGGGGAGGGCATTTCATGGCCGCGCTCGACAAGGGCGATCATAGGGCCGCCCACGGTAAGAGATATTCCCCCTCGGTCTTGGTGTCGGATTCGAAATTGAAATTTCGCTCAGAGTCCAGAGTCTTGTTGATTCCCTGGGAAACGCCTAGCTCATGGGAACTTTGCGGAAATACGATTTTGAATTCGACTTCGGAATATCTCGCGCGCTGTTGCCCGAGAAAGCTCCTCTTTCGACCCAGAGTCCCGGCGGGAAGGAGAGGAGTTTTCGCTGCGCGAGATATCCCGTGAAAACCTGGATTCGGGAAGGCATTTCTCGGCCGCGCTCGACAAGGGCGATCATAGAGCCGCCCACGGCAAGAGGTTTGCCCCCACGGTCCGGGTTTGGGATTCGAAATTGAAAAGTCTCGCTAAGTCCAGCGTGCTGTTGATTCCCTGAGATTTGCAATGCTCAGGGTGACTTAGCGGAAAATACGATTTCGAATCCGACTTTGGAAAATCTCCCGCGATGTTGCCCGAGAAAGCTCCTCTTTCGACCCTGAGTCCCGGCGGGAAGGAGAGGAGGTTTCGCTGCGCGAGATTTTCCGTGAAAACCTGGATTCGGGAAGGCATTTCTCGGCCGCGCTCGACAAGGGCGATCATATGGCCGCCCACGGTAAGAGATATCCCTCTCGGTCCAAAATCCGACTTTGGAAAAATCTCGCGCGTTGTTGCCTGAGAAAGATCCTCTTCCGACCCTGAGTCCCGGCGGGAAGGAAAGGAGGTTTCGCTGCGCGAGATTTTCCGTGAAAACCTGGATTCGGGAAGGCATTTCTCGGCCGCGCTCGACAAGGGCGATCATATGGCCGCCCACGGTAAGAGATATCCCCCCTCAGTCCAAAATCCGACTTTGGAAATTCTCGCGCGTTGTTGCCTGAGAAATATCCTCTTCCGACCCTGAGTCCCGGCGGGCGGGAAGGAAAGGAGGTTTCGCTGCGCGGGATTTCCCGTGAAGAGCCGGATTGGGGAGGGCATTTCTCGGCCGCGCTCGACAAGGGCGATCATAGAGCCGCCCACGGCAAGAAGTTTGCCCCCACGGTCCGGGTTTGGGATTCGAAATTGAAAAAATTCGCTAAGTCCAGCGTGCTGTTGATTCCCTGAGAAACGCATAGCTCAGGGTGACTTAGCGGAAAATACGATTTCGAATCCGACTTTGGAAAATCTCCGGCGATGTTGCAAGAGAAATCTCCTCTTTCGACCCTGAGTCCCGGCGGGAAGGAAAGGAGGTTTCGCTGCGCGAGATTTTCCGTGAAAACCTGGATTCGGGAAGGCATTTCTCGGCCGCGCTCGACAAGGGCGATCATATGGCCGCCCAGGGTAAGAGATATCCCCCCTCAGTCCAAAATCCGACTTTGGAAATTCTCGTGCGATGTTGCATGAGAAATCTCCTCTTTCGACCCTGAGTCCCGGCGGGAAGGAAAGGAGGTTTCGCTGCGCGAGATTTCCCGTGAAGAGCCGGATTGGGGAGGGCATTTCTCGGCCGCGCTCGACAAGGGCGATCATAGAGCCGCCCACGGCAAGAGGTTTGCCCCCACGGTCCGGGTTTTGGATTCGAAATTGAAAAATTTCGCTAAGTCCAGCGTGCTGTTGATTCCCTGAGATTTGCATAGCTCAGGGTGACTTAGCGGAAAATACGATTTCGAATCCGACTTTGGAAAATCTCCCGCGATGTTGCAAGAGAAATCTCCTCTTTCGACCCTGAGTCCCGGCGGGAAGGAAAGGAGGTTTCGCTGCGCGAGATTTTCCGTGAAAACCTGGATTCGGGAAGGCATTTCTCGGCCGCGCTCGACAAGGGCGATCATATGGCCGCCCAGGGTAAGAGATATCCCTCCTCGGTCCAAAGTCCGACTTTGGAAAAATCTCGCGCGTTGTTGCCTGAGAAATCTCCTCTTCCGACCCTGAGTCCCGGCGGGAAGGAAAGGAGGTTTCGCTGCGCGAGATTTCCCGTGAAGAGCCGGATTGGGGAAGGCATTTCTCGGCCGCGCTCGACAAGGGCGATCATAGAGCCGCCCACGGCAAGAGGTTTGCCCCCACGGTCCGGGTTTGGGATTCGAAATTGAAAAATTTCGCTAAGTCCAGCGTGCTGTTGATTCCCTGAGATTTGCATAGCTCAGGGTGACTTAGCGGAAAATACGATTTCGAATCCGACTTTGGAAAATCTCCCGCGATGTTGCAAGAGAAATCTCCTCTTTCGACCCTGAGTCCCGGCGGGAAGGAAAGGAGGTTTCGCTTGCGCGTGATTTTCCGTGAAAACCTGGATTCGGGAAGGCATTTCTCGGCCGCGCTCGACAAGGGCGATCATATGGCCGCCCAGGGTAAGAGATATCCCCCCTCAGTCCAAAATCCGACTTTGGAAAATCTCGCGCGTTGTTGCCTGAGAAATCTCCTCTTCCGACCCTGAGTCCCGGCGGGAAGGAAAGGAGGTTTCGCTGCGCGAGATTTCCCGTGAAGAGCCGGATTGGGGAAGGCATTTCTCGGCCGCGCTCGACAAGGGCGATCATAGAGCCGCCCACGGCAAGAAGTTTGCCCCCACGGTCCGGGTTTGGGATTCGAAATTGAAAAAATTCGCTAAGTCCAGCGTGCTGTTGATTCCCTGAGAAACGCATAGCTCAGGGTGACTTAGCGGAAAATACGATTTCGAATCCGACTTTGGAAAATCTCCCGCAATGTTGCATGAGAAATCTCCTCTTTCGACCCTGAGTCCCGGCGGGAAGGAAAGGAGGTTTCGCTGCGCGAGATTTTCCGAGAAAACCTGGATTCGGGAAGGCATTTCTCGGCCGCGCTCGACAAGGGCGATCATATGGCCGCCCACGGTAAGAGATATCCCTCTCGGTCCAAAATCCGACTTTGGAAAAATCTCGCGCGTTGTTGCCTGAGAAAGCTCCTCTTTCGACCCTGAGTCCCGGCGGGAAGGAAAGGAGGTTTCGCTGCGCGAGATTTCCCGTGAAAACCTGGATTTAGGAAGGGTATTTCTCGGCCGCGCTCGACAGGGGCGATCATATGGCCGCCCACGGTAAGAAATATCCCCCCTCAGTCCAAAATCCGACTTTGGAAAATCTCGCGCGTTGTTGCCCGAGAAAGCTCCTCTTTGGACTCTAAGTCCCGGCGGGGGGCCTGGGAAGGAGAGGAGTTTTCGCTGCGCGAGATTTCCCGTGAAAAGCTGGATTTGGGAAGGTATTTCTCGGCCGCGCTCGACAAGGGCGATCATATGGCCGCCCACGGTAAGAGATATCCCCCCTCAGTCCAAAATCCGACTTTGGAAAATCTCGCGCGTTGTTGCCTGAGAAATCTCCTCTTCCGACCCTGAGTCCCGGCGGGTAGGAAAGGAAGTTTCGCTGCGCGAGATTTTCCGTGAAAACCTGGATTTGGGAAGGGTATTTCTCGGCCGCGCTCGACAAGGGCGATCATATGGCCGCCCACGGTAAGAAATATCCCCCCTCAGTCCAAAATCCGACTTTGGAAAATCTCGCGCGTTGTTGCCCGAGAAAGCTCCTCTTTGGACTCTAAGTCCCGGCGGGGGGCCTGGGAAGGAGAGGAGTTTTCGCTGCGCGAGATTTCCCGTGAAAAGCTGGATTTGGGAAGGTATTTCTCGGCCGCGCTCGACAAGGGCGATCATATGGCCGCCCACGGTAAGAAATATCCCCCCTCAGTCCAAAATCCGACTTTGGAAAATCTCGCGCGTTGTTGCCTGAGAAATCTCCTCTTCCGACCCTGAGTCCCGGCGGGAAGGAAAGGAGGTTTCGCTGCGCGAGATTTCCCGTGAAAACCTGGATTTGGGAAGGGTATTTCTCGGCCGCGCTCGACAAGGGCGATCATAGGGCCGCCCAGAGTCAGAAATTTTCCCTCCGAGTTGAGTGCTGGACTTAGAAAAATTTTGGTCGGTCGGTCCCGAAAAATGGCTGGCGATTAGGAAAGTGACTCTGAACGAGAGTGTCCACGTACTCGTCTGGGTGTGAAACGTGCTCTCCCGAAGTCTGGTTTGGTCGAAATTTTGGTCTGGGGACTTTGAAAATTTTTGGATTTTTCGATAAGCCTCTGCACCAGAGAATTTCGGAAAATTTTATATAGGGAATTTTAAAAATGTCTCGCAACGAGCTTACCCACGTACTCGTCTGGGTCTGAAACGCGCTCTCCCGAAGTCTGGTTTGGTCGAAATTTTGGTCGGGAACTTAGAATTTTCTCGAGTCTGCCCGAGTGGGGACTTAGAAAAAATTTTGGTCCGAAAAAATGGCTGGGGATTAGCAAAGTGTCTCGGAACGAGACTGTCCACGTACTCGTCCGGGTCTGAAACGTGCTCTCCCGAAGTCTGGTTTGGTCGAAATTTTGGTCGGGGGACTTAGAATTTTTTCGATTTTTCAATAAGCCACTGCACCACAGAATTTCGGAAAATTTTATATAGGGAATTTTAAAAATGTCTCGCAACGAGCTTACCCACGTACTCGTCTGGGTCTGAAACGTGCTCTCCCGAAGTCTGGTTTGGTCGAAATTTTGGTCGGGGGACTTAGAATTTTTTCGATTTTTCGTTAAGCCGCTGCACCAAAAAAAAAAAGTTGGTTTTTCGAAAAAAAATCTCCAGGAGAGACTACCAGTAGGCTCGTCTCGGTCTGAAACGTACTCTCCCGAAGTTTGAAAGGATGCCAAAAATTTCAAGTTAAGCCACTGCACCACCCAAAATTTTTTTGACTAAATTTTGCTGACGGGTGGGGTGGTATACGGGGCGAGGAAGCATTATGTATAGAGAGGGGTAGCTGGGCCGCGGAAAAATTTTTTTTCTATAAAATTAATTTTATTTAAAGCGCTTTTCAAGCCTTTAGATGTTATTTTCTATCAAATTCGACAAAAAAAAGTACGAGTGTTTGCCACATTATTATGACGAATTTCTGCCCCAACTTGATATAGGGGGTGCCGAGTGAGAAAAGAGACATACCTGGTTCGGCCGAACCAGGGAGGCGTGTCGATGACTTTCTCCTTCCGACCTCTCCGGTAGCTAGGGAGAGTAGGAAGAGGCATCTGAGGCTGCCTGGCAGTAGTAATCACTGCCGACAGCCACCACTCTCGGAGAGGTCCGAGTATCCAGCACCAATGTCAATGTCACGCGTCTCTCTGTATTCAGGAGTGGTATACAGGGCCTAGACCGTGGGGACTAAGGCTGGATACGGTAGGATCTCCCCACCAGCTGAGAGCTAGCTACCAAGCTCTCAGTCAGGCAGGCAGACGACACCCATCATCGCCCCTGCTCCCAACTCTCCGAGACATAGAGGCATTCGGAGAGGTGGAACAGGGAAGATGATGGTGAGGCAGCCGGGAGATGAGTTTCTCCCGGGTGTCACCACTCGGAGGTTCCGAGCATCCCGTGTTAATGTCAATGTCACGTCTCTCTCTGCGGTCAGGAGTGGTACGCAGGGCCTAGAGCGTGGGGACTGAGGCGGGATGGGAGGACCTCCACCGCGTCTGCCTGTGTCAGGAGGGCAAAGCTCGATGAGAACGCCCGGCTGGGGCGGGACGAGTAGTGTCTTGTGAGCTGTTGGTGACATCCTTCCAGGGACTAACCAGGCAGTTCACAGGCATTATTATGTCCCGTGGCCCTCTCACGGTGATATTGCTCTCTCGACGAGTGGGAAGCCGGAGGTACGGAGAGACTGCAGGAACGAGGCGGTCTTCCGTGACCAAAGGTGAAAAACTCAAAATCGAGGTGTCAAGTCCCGGAGAGGGTGCAGCCGGGTGATCGAACTTTTCCGTGATTTTGGTCGAAAAAGGCGGAATTTTCCGCCTTTTCACGGAAAAGTAGAGCTTTTGCTCGACCTGCCAAGGTCTTGGACGATCTTTTAGGCGGGTGAGGGGTTATCTCGGAGTGGCAGCTCCTGGGCCGCCTTGTAGCGGCTACGAGGAGAGCACAGTCCGAGACAAACCTTTACCCCGACTTGAAGATTGGCCATCCTCTCGAGAAGTAGAGGACTTCCTCCCTGGAGGAAGGTGCCAATGACGCTTCTCTCAGGCAGACACCAATCATCGGAACCCGTCGTTCCTCACTCTCCCCGATAGTAGTAGCACGAGGAGGGGTGGAACAGGGAAGACGATGTTGAGGCAACCGGGAGATGAGTTTCTCCCGGGTGTCACCACTCGGAGGTTCCGAGCATCCCGTGTTAATGTCAATGTCACGTCTCTCTCTGCGGTCAGGAGTGGTACGCAGGGCCTAGAGCGTGGGGACTGAGGCGGGATGGGAGGACCTCCACCGCGTCTGCCTGTGTCAGGAGGGCAAAGCTCGATGAGAACGCCCGGCTGGGGCGGGACGAGTAGTGTCTTGTGAGCTGTTGGTGACATCCTTCCAGGGACTAACCAGGCAGTTCACAGGCATTATTATGTCCCGTGGCCCTCTCACGGTGATATTGCTCTCTCGACGAGTGGGAAGCCGGAGGTACGGAGAGACTGCAGGAACGAGGCGGTCTTCCGTGACCAAAGGTGAAAAACTCAAAATCGAGGTGTCAAGTCCCGGAGAGGGTGCAGCCGGGTGATCGAACTTTTCCGTGATTTTGGTCGAAAAAGGCGGAATTTTCCGCCTTTTCACGGAAAAGTAGAGCTTTTGCTCGACCTGCCAAGGTCTTGGACGATCTTTTAGGCGGGTGAGGGGTTATCTCGGAGTGGCAGCTCCTGGGCCGCCTTGTAGCGGCTACGAGGAGAGCACAGTCCGAGACAAACCTTTACCCCGACTTGAAGATTGGCCATCCTCTCGAGAAGTAGAGGACTTCCTCCCTGGAGGAAGGTGCCAATGACGCTTCTCTCAGGCAGACACCAATCATCGGAACCCGTCGTTCCTCACTCTCCCCGATAGTAGTAGCACGAGGAGGGGTGGAACAGGGAAGACGATGTTGAGGCAACCGGGAGATGAGTTTCTCCCGGGTGTCACCACTCGGAGGTTCCGAGCATCCCGTGTTAATGTCAATGTCACGTCTCTCTCTGCGGTCAGGAGTGGTACGCAGGGCCTAGAGCGTGGGGACTGAGGCGGGATGGGAGGACCTCCACCGCGTCTGCCTGTGTCAGGAGGGCAAAGCTCGATGAGAACGCCCGGCTGGGGCGGGACGAGTAGTGTCTTGTGAGCTGTTGGTGACATCCTTCCAGGGACTAACCAGGCAGTTCACAGGCATTATTATGTCCCGTGGCCCTCTCACGGTGATATTGCTCTCTCGACGAGTGGGAAGCCGGAGGTACGGAGAGACTGCAGGAACGAGGCGGTCTTCCGTGACCAAAGGTGAAAAACTCAAAATCGAGGTGTCAAGTCCCGGAGAGGGTGCAGCCGGGTGATCGAACTTTTCCGTGATTTTGGTCGAAAAAGGCGGAATTTTCCGCCTTTTCACGGAAAAGTAGAGCTTTTGCTCGACCTGCCAAGGTCTTGGACGATCTTTTAGGCGGGTGAGGGGTTATCTCGGAGTGGCAGCTCCTGGGCCGCCTTGTAGCGGCTACGAGGAGAGCACAGTCCGAGACAAACCTTTACCCCGACTTGAAGATTGGCCATCCTCTCGAGAAGTAGAGGACTTCCTCCCTGGAGGAAGGTGCCAATGACGCTTCTCTCAGGCAGACACCAATCATCGGAACCCGTCGTTCCTCACTCTCCCCGATAGTAGTAGCACGAGGAGGGGTGGAACAGGGAAGACGATGTTGAGGCAACCGGGAGATGAGTTTCTCCCGGGTGTCACCACTCGGAGGTTCCGAGCATCCCGTGTTAATGTCAATGTCACGTCTCTCTCTGCGTTCAGGAGTGGTACGCAGGGCCTAGAGCGTGGGGACTGAGGCGGGATGGGAGGACCTCCACCGCGTCTGCCTGTGTCAGCTGGGCAAAGCTCGATGAGACCGCCAGGCAGGGGCGGGACACGAGTGTCTTCTCACAGTTGTCGCAGCTCTCCTACGTAAAGTAGGAGAGCGAGAAGGCATTATGTCCTACCTTTGCCCTCTCACTGGGATAAAGCTCTCTCGACTAGAGTCCTAAGCCGGAGGTACGGAGAGACTGCCAGAACGAGGTGGCGGTCTTCCGGGACCAAAAGTGAAAAACTCAAATCGAAGGGTCGAGTCCCGGAGAGGGTGCAGCCGTGGCGGTCGAGCTTTC
>JABUQX010117965.1:0-12481 GCA_015478945.1 Trachelipus rathkii
AAGGAGCTGCGTTATTAGAATGGGAATTTAAGCAAGGGAATAGGAAGCATTTTGATGTCTGTATGCCAACTCCAATAAGGTTCAAGACCCGAGTAGTAGGGGAATATCCGCCATAGCAATAATGAATAGGAGTGGTGCCACAATATTTGTCAACCTGATGAAATGCGAATGTAGGAAAGTGTTTAGCAGGGACAAAACCTTTAAATTCAATAATCAACATGGATATGAGAGGGAATAGTTGAGTGTGTTGGATTCGACTTCGGAACAATACGAAGAAAAGTAATTATTTATTGGGAAGACCACGATGAAATTTCATATGGGGGCTGCAGCAGAGTACCGCAGATGCGGACCATATGAAATGTTTGACTGCAGCCAGAATTGCAAATCATGAGGCGCGATCCCCTAAAGACAATGGAATACTACTGAGTGTTTTTCTGGAACATTGATTCTAAGAAACTTGTTTCATCGCGAAGCATTGTGTTGTGATTTAACGTGGCAATTATGGAAGTTCTGTTAATAAACCATAATAGAAGTTTAATTCCTTAGATTTCTTGAGTGTGACCTTTTGCTTCGACCTGCCAGTCAATCTAATAACACTTCACTTTATCCTAATACCCGTCCTCGTTTGCCCTATTGCTTTAGAGGCCATGACTTTGCAGATACATTCTCCATATTCCCTTATTCTAATGATGAGTATCTAATGACGGAACTATAGGAGAACCTTTTAGGATAATATAGATGGAATAGTCTTAATAAGGTCTTTTGCGAAGGTAGTGATGGTATTTATGTCTGCAAAGAGTATCGTCGGTAAGACAAAGATATATGATTGGAGTAGAAACACCAAGGTGCAATTTTAATGTGCGTACAGAGGATGTCGGTGATCAATATTTTTCACATTGAATATCAACCATGACAGCCATCAAATAGAGAGGAGAAGAAGTAGCGATTTTATTAAATTTTACTATGGATAAAAGAAAGACCCTTTCCTGTCTCTTTGCAGCTGTTGTGGTAAATAGTCTTCATTCAGTATAAAAATTAGCAATCAGTAGTAGTTTTCCTCCTCAGGGTTATACTCAATACCCAATTCTTTTTAATTTTTCATCAATGACCTTTTATCTGTCACTTTGTAACCCAACAATTCTTTTGTCGGCGACTTTGCCCTCCACTACTATTTTCAATTTGAAGACGTCCCACTCAACCGCAAGTGCCTAATAATAATTGGAGGTTGATCTTGGAACTTTCTCATATCTCATATTGGGGCCAAGAAAACATGGTTGTTTTCAATGTCTAAAAAATTGAGTTCCTTCATTTATCTACTCGACACAATCTTTTACACAGCTTCAACATCTATTAAAACACACATCTTAGATCTTCATCTGTCCTTAATATTCTTGGTATTCCTTTTCTCATGATCTTTCTTGGAAGAATCACATTATTTCTCTCACCAAACAAGTTTCTCAGAATTTGGATATTCTAAGGTGCCTTCAGATTTTCTTCACGTCACCCAAGTTGCTTGTTTTGAAAAGGGGTGTCGCACGTCATTGTATCAGCCGTTTTTTTAGTAATTGTCACCAAACATTCTCCATACCTTTGAGAGTTCTACACTACACACATGGGGGATGGTATGCAATAGTTGTATTATTATGTTAACCATCAACACGGTGTACATTTGATAATGTACGACTAATTGGATATTTACAAAGAAGAGTAGAATGAGATGAACGCACATCAATGGACGAGCCGTTAGGTAAGACTGGAGACGTTTATTGGACAACGCTGGACTTACACCCGTTTTCTAAGGCGAGCCTGTGTGGGTGAAAACTCCCAGATGCTGTGAGGCAGTACTTCCATACATATAGGCAACGACACTTCAATAGAAGAGTAAGCAAACTGGGATTGTAGTGAAGAAATCTTCTGAAGCCGCCTCAGAGTCTTCTGACTCTTACAAATCTTCTTAGAGTAATAAAGAGTAATATGAATCACTTCTATATCAAGATCGCTGTACGAAAAGAAACACCAAAAAAAAGAAAATATTAGAGACAGCAAGGTTTGAGTGTGTTTGTTTTTCGAAGAATAGTTGTAGTTGTGTGGCAATATCTTTATGAGAAGATGAAGGAGCTTGATTTGTTGAGCATTGAAAAAGCCTTTGTTCTTAGAATGCATAAAGATTAGAATAGTTGAGAAAGATCAAGTTAGTTGTCCTGTTGGACTGAGACGTTTTCCAAGAATGGAGGAAGCAATGATGGTAGAGTCATCAGACATAGGAGTTAATAGTAAGAAGTATCAGAGAAGAAGGTTTTAGTGAAAAGTAGAAAAGAAAATTTGAGATAGACCTATGAACTCCAGGGAACCTTCAATTTATTTATCAGATTATAAAATTAACGTGACGTCTACAGCAACTGCTATAGAGCGACCGAAAAGAAAAATCAAAGAGAAGGCCACAGAAAGAAGGATAAATTCGGAAAGAGGGAAATCTGGAAAAGTCAATGTTTGTCCAGACTGTAACGAAGTCTTTCGATCTGTCAATTGCGACAACAACAAAAGATTCACGGGAATGCAGGAGGGAAGAGGACCAAAATCAGAAAGAAGAGCCAGTAGAGTATTCCTACGAAAGGCATTCCTCTGACTTTCATACGAAAGCCATACTGCTTATTATTAGGAAACCATACTGCACAAATAAGATTTAGAAGATTGAGATGGTTTCAAATCTCCTCTAAAGATAGATTCTAAATACTTTGCAAAGAAATGATTTAAATGCTATTGGACAATAGTTAGAAATGAGAGATAATCATCTTCTTTTGGCACAGGTTGAAGGAGGGACTGCATTTCCAGCAGGAAACAAAGGTTGGTTCGAAATGGCAGAGACGAGAATAGTATGCCAAGCAGGAGCACTCGGTGCACAAGTTAGGAATCCATATTATTGTTGATACATTTTGTGATATTGATTTTAAAGTCAATGTTTCTCAAATTAATGTGAAATACATTATAATTAATTTTTTTTTTTTTTATCTCAAAATAGGCTTAAAATAAGTTGAATTAGATGAAGGCTGAATGTTGGTAGCAAAAATTAGCTTTCCGAAATCGTCTAAAGTGGAATTAGATGCCTGAGATGTTGAGGCGAGAGTTCTGACTTTTTCGAGAGACTATAAGTGTTGTGTCACTGTCAGAAAAATACAAGAGGAGGGGAAAGAGAAGAAGCATAGTTAGAGTTGACATTCTTGCAAAAGATTGCCAGTAAAGGAAAAGAAAGAATTATTGCATTTCTAAACGGAGAAAAATTTTAAGTGCTACAAAGGATTATAGATTTGTGTCCAGGTGAAAATAATAGTCTGCATGCCGTTCTATATGAGGAATGGTATAGGTATTAATCATGAGTATTTATGTATACACAATGTACAAATTAGAGTTAAGCCAAGGTTGGTAGTTTAGTTGAAGGTATAAAATGAATGATACCTCCTCCATACGCCAGAGAGAACTCCTACAAATTAGCGTTCTACAGACTCCAAGAGACCCCTCCAACCGAAGCAGTAGTCATCTTATGAGAGAGGTCAAATCCTACCAGTTTGCGGCACCTATGAAGTGCCTAAAAACGTTGGCTCGCCTTCATGCCCCAAGTCTTTCCAAGTGGAAGACATTGAAGAGATGAACGGGATATAAAGTAGAAGGGCAGAATAGAGAGAAAGAATTTAGATAAAATAGGAGAAGAATACATTTCTATGTAAGGTCTAGAATGTTGGGTTGGAATAAGAGTGTGGAGCTGCATGCATTTGCTCTTGTGTCATTAATGGATAGCAAATAAGTAATAGTTAGTAAGTGGAATGTTAATTTTATATTTCGAGAAATTAATTAGTTTAGTAATTAGGTTTTAAGTTTATAATGATCCACTTTACGCATACGTAAATAGTAGTATTATAAAATATTCCTTATATATTAAGTAATAGTTACTATGTCTTTAAAGATCCTTAATCTTTACACCAGTTTTTTTTCTTTTTCTTAAGAAAGGGTTATTTTTTTAGGTAACTTAGGACAACTGCTAAATAAAATTAAAAAACATTTGATGAAAAAAATAGTAAATACTTATTCAAGTCGTAGTAGTGGAGGAGAAGAAGGTGGAAGAGGAGGAGAAAAAGTAAGAGAAGAATTAGGAAGAGAATAAGGAAGAGGACTGAAGTAGAGTTGTATTAGAAGTAGAAGGAAGAGAAATTCCTCTTTTTTTTATATTGTTCCAATTGATATGAAAGTGTAAATTTATCAATTTCTTTTCAATGCAAAAATAAAGAACTTTGTTTGTGAATGAGTTACTTTTACCTTTTAACAGGAATCTTAGTGAATAAAAGCATAGATTTATTACTATATTATATTATATAGATATATTATATATTATTATATATATATATGTAAAATATAGATATTGTAATATTTATATATTATATATAAAATATTACATATATATAGTAATACTATTATGATATATATAGTTGCAGTTAGCGACCAGGAAAAGTGATGACACTACTACGCAACTTCACAGTCACCCACTAAAGGACCACTTAACACGTTGGGAGTCTTCAGATTTTTGGAGGATATGGTGTGGCATCAACATTGTTTCAGCAATAGTTAGTGTTACACATATTCTACCTTGAAAAGTGGCAAGGTTCAGTATATTAATAAATAATATATATCTATTATTATATTAATATAAACGGAAGACCTTTTATTATTAATAAAAAAAATTATAAATATTTTATATAGTAGTATAATTAAGAAATATATAAATATAAGATAATATATATATATAATAATAAAAATATATATTAAATATATTATATTATATATATACAATAATATATATTATAATAATCTTTATAAAATATTAAATAAATTATGTAAGAATTAATTAGTAAAGATAAATCAATATTGTATATAATGAATATATAATAGAAAATATATTATAATATATGATATATAATAAAAATATGAGAAAAAATATATTATAAGCTTGAAAAATCCATTCCATTTCACTTCCCTACTTAAAAATTAATTCCATCTCTTAGCATCTAATTTTTTTTTCCTCTGAAATTTTGATACAAGTTAAAGAATAGTTTCATTAAATATCGTTACCCCGTTATTTATTGGTTCCGTTTTCTGCTTCTTACTTCTGTTATTGTTTAACTGATCTGACTGACTAAGCAACGTTAAAGCGAATTATCATAAATTGGAATAGTGAAAAGTTCAAAATGATTAATTACAAATTTTATGCAAAATATTTCTCTTCACTCAAAGTGGCTCTACTTAACTACAATAGGAGTTGGAGGTCTTTATCAGTATCTATTCACATTCTACGTACATACCGCATGGAGGAGTCTGATATGTTTCCGAGCAACTCTTCAATTTAGTTTATGCACTTGAAGGTTTTTTGGAGGGAAAATTATATTTGCGAGGTTGAATTCTATGATTTTTCAATTTTTTAAATTTTTCACCCCCACAACCGTACTATCGTCTTGTATTTATTTATTAATTTTTATATTATATTTTATTAATTTATTATACATAATTTCTTATATTTATTAATACATTTAAATCTATATATATACATTTTATTTTTTATTTTATTACTTGTTAGGAATATATAAATTTAAGTAATAATATTTATCATTTTAATTTTTTATATGTATTAAGTCATTCAACCTGTCACCTTTTTCTATTTTTCCTATCACTGGGTACGAAGTTGTGGGTCACACTGCACCGAGAAACAGAATATTAGTTATAGAAGATATGAATGCGTCGATAAGAAAGTCAGCTTAACGACCCATTCATTACTCTTAAAAAAACACGTTTTCGCTGTCAGTAATAATTCCACCTAGGGCTTCACGCGACCTCGACCGGACTCCTCATGACTGTGGCTCTTCTCTCTAATGTATTAGTTCAACCTCAGTGGCCCAAGAGACGTCTACAACCATAGATTAATTTGAAAGTTAGAACCCTACAAACAGACCCGTTCCTAATCATCATACTTATGCAAAAACCTTTTTCTTTTCACCTTCAAGCCAAACTCACATTCCTCTCCTACAAGCATGCAATTTACTGACATTACATCCCTTTCTTTTAGCTCCCAACCGGTTCGAATTTTTACCCACTCCCAGCAACACTCAACACATATAACCGCCCTAATTAACTGACTAATACATCTCCATATCAATTTCCACGTTACCAACCATCTCAGTTACTTTCCTTATATCCTTATTTTATCTTTCGTTCATTCCTTTATCATACTCTCCACTAAAATGGTAATCGAGTGTCTTACTAATTTTTTAATTTTTGTCTTTCTGAAATGTAAAAACCCAAGATTGTTATTTTCTTTATTTTTTTCTGTGACTGATATGACAGTGGTCTGAGTTGTGTCCTGTCTTTCTTTTACTAGCCATTTTTGTTTATTTATGCGTACCTCCGTGGCCAACCCGCCATTTTTGCGACTCGTTTTTTCCGGACTTCCGCAAAAAAGTCAGGGAAAAATGCCGGGTTGTTTGACGTACCGGGTTTGCAACAGAGAAATGTTGATCACTAAAGATATTTATGAGGTTTATAGCAAACAAAAGATAAAAATAAGATATTAGTTAATTTCGTAGTCTCTTTTTTGGATAAACTTTGATTTTGCAAATTATTTTTGAGTTTGGAGACTTAAAAAAAATTTATTTTATAGTTGTTGGAGGATTTTAAGTTGTTTGCAAATTTTAAATATGGAGGCCTAAATTTATAATTTTCCTGTTTTGTTAACATAAAATTATTTATTTCTTGATATGTTAGAGTGTTATTTGCTTTAATTACGATATTTTCTGCTAGGAAAATATTGTTAAAGTTTATAATTTGTTTAAATCTAGTAATGATGCGAAAAATTTAAGATCTTTCAAAAGAAACTGGAAAATTTTTTCGTTTGAGAAATCATTGTTTACAAAAAAAAATATATTGTTATTTATGATTATAAGTCTTACAAAATAATAAAATAATAATTAACTTTAAAAAAATTTAATAATTAATATAATAATAAATATATTATATTATATTATATTTTATATTATATATATAATATAGTTATTATATATATATTAATATATATATTATATATTATAAATATTTTACACTCTCTTATTTTCAGGCTATCAACTCCTTTTCAAGAGGGGCAGAAAGATAAAACATTAGAAACTCCACGTCCAATTCCCAAATGAGAAGGAAGGACACAAAGAAAACGATCAATTTTTAAAGAGGGAAGATTAAATACAGTTGGAAAAACAGGAAGAGGCACGAGTTCTCACTAAAACAAAGTAGCTGGAAAGAAAGAGGCACCAACCACAACGAAACGAGTCTGGGGTTTTTCCATACTCCCACAAAACTCATGCGAGTATGCGAGAGCAAGATACCCCTTGTGATACGAGGGTGACGAAAGGGTGGTGGAATGCTAGAGTTCAACTCCTCCGAGCATCTGCCGCCGTAGTACCTATCAAAGAGCTAGAGATGCGCCAACGTCACACGTCGCAGAGATTGAGGGTCAAGGGAGTTTGAATAGACGAGACAGTTTTTATCAGTCTCTGTAGCTTAGACTCAACCATCCATATAGAATGGTGGAGCGCCGAGCCCCCCCCCCTGCAGATCGTAGTAACAGTACTTCGACATACAAGCTGCGAGAAAAGGCCTATATACTGGAGTAATCTGTCAGGGAAAATAATTCTCCGCAACCTGAAGCAGAACTCCAGCTTCTTTCAGGGCCAACCTTAGCACATTGTATGATGAGGTTTTCCCAGACAATTTTGTTGTTTCTAATGTTAGACCAAGAATTTATTTATTTCACTTATCGTTTAGGTGAGACGTTAGAGCCGTTCGAGAAAATAGTAAGTTGGATGTGTTGTGAAGAGGGAGAATTATATAAGAAGTTGAGTTTAAAGAGTTAAACTTTACAAGGTGTGCGGTGACCCCACCAATTCTATCCAGATCATCCAGAATAGAATCAGAAAGCTCAAGACGAAAGCAACTCTTAATGCAAAAGAGGGAGCAGATTGAAATAAGTAGAAGAATTAGCAGTTAAGTCAACGGCGTAAGAGTGAACAGATTAGAAGTACGCTGGAGGTAGATGTTTGATGAAAAGTCATGGAATAAAGTTGGTAGATAAAACAGAACCTTGAAAGGAACACCACAATTAACAAGAAAGGAGAAGAGGAAGCTCCAATCCCAACGAGTGCTTGATATGAGCGACGAGAGAAACTAGAGCTGATTATCATCAAGGCGAGGCGCCATATCAGGACAAGAGAAACCCAACAGAAGGGGACTTCGAAGAGAGATCTAACAATACGAGCGCAATGCCATAACTCGATTGCTCGGTGCAATAAGCTTTGGCTAGGTCAAGCGCCACGACAGCAAGACTCCTCATGAGTCCCATAAGGGCAGCATGACCATAATCAGTTAAACACGGAAAGTATGTCACCCGTATTGACTCGAACGTCCGAAATGCATACTGATGAGGAAAGAATGGAATTGAGACTCCAGATATCCAGGAAATGAGAGTGATACAGAAGAGTTTCAAGACTTTAGATAGATACAAGTGAAAGCTATAGGGCTATAGTTTGAATTCATCAGAACGGCAACCTTTTTTCGCTTTCATTAGCATAAAATCGCGCTTGTTTCCACACCTGAGGAAAAGTATTAGTGTTGAAGGACATAATATATATTATATATATTCGATATATATTATGTATAATAAATATATATATATATATATAATATATAATATATATAATATATATAATATCTATATATATAATATAAGTATATATAATATATATATTATTATTTATATATATATATACTTATATAGTATCTACTTTTATAATACAATTTTATTTTTATAGAAAATCAATTACTTTCTAAAAATTTCTTTCGAAAATATTTAATTTAATTTAATATAATTAAATGTACTTCCTTTTTAAATTAAAAATTTATAATTAATTGAAATTAACTTTTAATTTTCATTCATAAGTTAAGTATTTCATGTTTTTGACTTACATCTAATTTTGCTAACCCCGTGCCAGGCCCGGACAAAAATTCCCGCCCCGGTCGTCCCTAATCTGAATCTGAACCGTAATTATTTTTAGTCTCTCTCAGGTATTTCCGATGAGAAAATATTCGCTACAATTAATTACCTCAGTATACAACATACCCTCTATGTGATGAACCCTAGCGCGCACTTCGCAAGACATCTAATCCCTTTTACATCCCTAAGGGCTGAAGAGAAGAAAAGGAATTGTCTCTCTCATTGCCTTCAACCGTCCTTCTTTTCAATCTAAGATAAATTCTAAATATTTAAACTCAGATACTTGTCCAGTTTGCTCATCACTACAATGACTTCTATCAGCAACCCGAGACTTCCTCACTCACCACCATAAACTTACTCTTTTTACTACATTTGCTTTCAACTCTTCCCATCCTCTCAAATTCTCTTCAGTTTCGCCACACACAAACCAAATCATTCGCATATAATTAGTAGGGCACCCTCCACTCTCTTACAATCTTACTCCATCATTTAACCTACCTTGTAAGTTTGTCACCCCTGCCACGTCCACCTCTAATTCTTTCATAACCCCATTACATTAGCAATTGAATATGCCTAGAGACAATAACAAAGTCCTGCCTTCAACTCTGCTATTACATTATTATACCAATCATTCAACGTTCCATTTTATTCTTACACACTGCCTTCACTATCGTCCTTCATGACTTTTATTCCACTCTAAGAAGCCTACCACCAACCATTAATCCACCAATGCTCTGTAGCTCCCTATTAATCATCATAATTCTCGCTTTATGTTATATCAGCTTTGCCCTCGAATAAGTCCTTAGCATACGATCAGAGCGAAATGAATATATTTTCGAAGAGCGATACAAGAACAGATTTTTCTGCACTCCTGATATAGCCTGAATTGCCTACGAAGCAAATATGCGATCCCATGGATTTTAAAGGAGAGAAAAATTTAATCGATAGAATTACTGAACCTGCTCATGCACTTCAACGCTACACTCCACCTTTTCGCAAAGCGGAAAGGAGTCTTCAAGTAGTCAAGCAGCTACTCATTTATATATGTTTGGGATAAGAAACGACGCAAAGTCCCCAATTGGCCCGATTAAAATGGCAGATATACGCTTACGGTCATGTGGAATTGTTGGAGAGAATAATTATAAATTTAGAGAAACTTGGTTGTGGTCAGATTTATACAGATTAGAGCGAGTGTGCAGTATTTTATAACGAGATAAGGACAGTAGTAGACAGCCCATCGGTCCAAGGTGTTCAAGAAATTGTTACGGACGATCAGGAATGTGTGTAGGTTCTCTAATGATTTTTGTCCAGAACGTTCAGTAAAACCTTTCTCTAGTGCATATTGTTGCGGCTGAAATGAAGAAAACCAATATTGGGCTTTTAGTCCAAGTTCAGTATTTCACTAGCAAATGTGAGGAGCAAAAAAAAATTGTAATAGAAAATAAAATATATACTATTTTTTTCTTTTCATGTCATATGCAGCGACAAATAACGGTTGCACTATATTAAAACCGGAATTTAAAATAAAAATTTATGCATTTGTTATATATAGAATTATTTCTGAAACCTTACATATAATAGAATAAATACAGTATACACCACATATATTGGAAAGTTTTTCGTATTTACATATATTGTTATTTTTTTTTAACCGACTTTTAAATATCAAGATGAGAGATTCGGCAAATACCGGAAACGTTGTACGCAAGACAAAACCTAATTGATTTTTTTATTCAGCAGCATGACAAATATTCATAAAAACAAATCTCATTGATATTAGTGAAAATTTTTTGTTAGGTATATAAAAATAGACAAATGCTAGAATACTACCAGATTTTTTTAAGCTCCGGCTCAGCCAATAAAAAATCCTACTCCGGCTCCACTCAAAACTTTGCCGATCCGGCTCAGCAGCCCTACTTTCAAACCAGACTCCAAATACAATTCATGTTACAAAAAATATTTATTTAAGTCCTCAAAGTATAGATTTGATTTGGATTTTTGCCACTAAGTGTAAACAAAATATAACAAATTCTCAAATATAATAGACTCTTCTAAAATTATACAAAACATGTATCACTTCCAAAAATAAAATTTCTAAAGGTTTTTAAAAACAAGAAAATAAAAAACGGAAATCGGCTGCTGTTTAATTCACATTTTGAGATTTACGGTTCTTCAGTGAAAGTGTGATCATTATTGGCCCCGAGGAAGGGCAACGAATTGAATACAGAAAAAATCCATCTGTACGACTTCTCTGAGGAGATTCAGGGTAACTGTGTATGAATATTTGTTTTTTTGAATTTATATATTTTTGATTGATAGATATTAGTATATATGATAAATATAAATATAGTTAATAATTGATTATTTATATTACTAAAATACTATAATAATATATATAAATAATATTATATAATTCATCGAAGTTTTGTATATAAGATTTAATGTTATCAAAAGATTGAAGAAGTTAGAGAAGTTAATTCCATGTGTAAAATCTATTATCCATAAAAATATAATATATATATTATATTACATATAATTATGTATATTTATATTTATATAATTTTTTATCATATATATAGTATATAATATATATTAATATGGTATAATATTATATATTTACATTACGTACCGTATATGTTTACAGGAACTTCGACTGGTCAGTGTGGATCAGCATCTTTTATCTTTTGGTCTTGAAATTCGCTATCCTAGATCCGCTAGAAGATATTCTGAAGCCTCAATGGTTACTGCAATGCTCTCCTTGTGTATTAACCCCAGTAAGGGTTTTCAAACCTTTAAAATGGACTAACATGTGGGCTTTTAACTTTATTCATTAAGACTCTTTTAGAAATTCTTGTTTCTCTATTCAGTAAGGTTTTTCAAATGCTTGCTTGTCTGGCAGTATTTGTTTGCGAGCAAGGTACTGAAATTTAAAGAGCTAAAGTCTTTTTAACATTGTCGCCCCTAAACGTCTCCTCCCATGATCAATCCAGTGTTGCTGATAGCCAAATCTGATGTGTTTCTTGTTACTGATGTTAATTTCTATTCATTTCACAAATCTTAAGAATACTCAAGTATTTATAAAGTAACTGTAAATTTTCTCATTTCTTTTCCGCTTTGGTTTAAACACATCCATCAATTTCCTACCGTCCCAACTCTCTCTCTCCTCTCTCCTCTATCTGTCTTCCTCATCGATTTTCTCTCGTCTCCTCTCTCTCACTCTCCTCTCTCTCTCTCTCCTCATCTCTCTCCTCCTCTCTTCTCTCTCTCTCTCTCTCTCTCTCTTGGCTCTCTCTCTCGTCTCTCATCTCCTCACTCCTCTCTTCTATCCTTCTCTCTCATCTCTCTCTCTCATTTCCTTCATCATCTCATCATCTGCTTCTCAATCTCATCTCTCTCTCTCTCGTC
>JABUQX010117966.1:0-29281 GCA_015478945.1 Trachelipus rathkii
TAAGTTGATTATTGAGTTTCCGATAGATCAACTTAGTATTATAATATATATATATAATATTGACTTAATTTCGTAAGTATAGAGATTCTCCAACATACGTTGCAATAAGACCTTCGGTGAGAATGTTATACAAACACGTTTTGTAGATAGATCTACATTAACGTTTATAGATTACTCATATACTGAAACATAACACTCACAATTAATTACATTTTAATTATTTAATGCGCATGTAAATATATATATTATAGATGATACGTAATATATATTTGGTCAGTCCTCTAGAAGGAGCCACAATTCCATATATTCATCAATAAACTACTAAACTAACGAGACTACCATATATAGAGAAAGGAATACAGTTGTCATGGATAATGCAGGTGCTACGATTTTAGCTCGACGAAATATAAAAAAGAAAAACTAAAAAAAAAAAATATATTTAAATCATAATTAAATCATGTCAGTGAGGAAAAGGATATACATTTTTTAGAGACAAGAATTTAGATTAGGAGAATGTAAAAAAATATAACATAAAAATAAATAAAAAAAGAAATTATCTGTTAAGCAAATTATCTAAGTAATAATTAGTATAGTAGAAAGCCTAAATTTAGAGTAACGTTTTACTACGTACTACGTATAAACATAAATATAAGTAAACTTCTAAATTAAAAATATTAGTATCTTTAGTTGTTTTTGAACTAAGGAATACCCCCATATGAGGTAATACCGCAAATCCAAGGATGGCCATGGAGTCTCGTGGGATATCTCGGCCTTACGAGGAAACTAATGCACGAGGGTTGAGAATTAATTCCCCCCCGGGGAGGGGTCTCCGGAACTCAGCCCGCTCTGGGTATTTGGGTTGTTACGCAGAGTGAGAGGATTCCCTACCGCCCCGTACTCCAACTACGGTGAGGTAATGTAGAAAACGTCCACCCCTGTGTTCCCGTCGGCTCGAGCCCCCTAACCATTGTCCTGTATATAGTGATAATACTTTAACAAATACTATATAGATTTATATATTATAATATATATATATATATTACTATATATAATATATATATATATTATATATATAGTATATATATATAATTAATAATATATTAAGTAAGTATAATATATATAGTATAATAATGAATGCTCGCCCCGCCGGCTCGAGCTTCGCCCAAAAAAAAAACTAATATTTTTTTTTTTTTTTTTAACATTTTCCCTTACTAAAATTTATAGGCAATACTTTTCTACATGTATTTCCTATTATTTATTACGTTATTTTTTTCCTTTGTAATTGTTAGGATTTTGTTATTATATATACTATATAGTATAATATATAATTATTAATAATATTTAAAAAGAGAGTCACAACCTACAGAAGACCAGTGAGGGAGACTTAAACCAGGCTGAAAACACTCTACTCAGAGCGAGCATAACTAAACAATAGTAAATTGTACCTTCACTATAAGCGAGAGTAACATTATATATATAGTATTTAATTCACACGTATATTCTTCGCTGAGTTCTATAATAGCATGACGTTCAAGATAATGACTATTACTATCAGACATTTGAGTGACGTATTAATGTTCATTTTCGACTACAAGATATATATATCAATAGAGCATTCAGTAGATAAATACTTATCCAACATACATACATTTTTCCGCACCTACTAATCTTAACACCAGGGAACTACGTCACTAAATCCCGTATTCTTTTCCTGTAGCTATCTGGTAGAGGTTTTTTTAGTGAGTACAACATGATTTGTGGCGTCTTCTAGGAGGAGTGGGTCTTAATTAAATAAAACCGAATCTTTTACACAGTAACATGCACTAACTAGAAACACTGACCAATATGTCGTGCCAGTCTACAAATAGATCTAGTCTGAAAGAATCCTAACATGACTATATTAATGGACTCACGTAAATAGGAATACACGCACGCTCAAATTCACCAGTTTATCTTTAATTTACATATTTTCGGTTATTCCAAAGAAAGAATTAGCTAATTAAAATATCTATAATATGGCAAACTCGAAATCACATATCGGTCTTTGAAATATCATAAATATCGAATAAAAATTATTTATTCCAGATTGTAAATGCCAAACGCAACCACTCCTTGCAAAAATCGGGATACAACAGCGCTCCTCGCTCGAGAGAGCATTACACCGAGAATTAAATCGTAACTGGCTTAAATATATTCATAATACCTACACATATGCAATTACGATTAAATATAGGAAAATTAATATTATCAAATTGGCAGCTTAAGAGATAATAATATAGTATAGTATATATATAATAATAATTAATATTTACTAGTATATATATAATTATATATTTAATAGTATATACATTAATATTATATAATAATATATATATATACTATTATGTAATATATATTATATATAATCTAAATATAATAACTATATTAATATATATATTAATATAATAAGTATAATAATATTAATATATATATAGTAATATTAATATATATTAATAATATAATATTCTTAAGTTTGAATTTATTGCTATTATTTTACGTATTTTATCAAGGATAAAAATATACTATATAATGGTAATCATTTAATTTACGTTCAATTGTGCACGAGTAAAAAAAAATATCATATCTTAGTAGTTAAAGAATATCATACTAGCTAATATTAAGATATTATGCATTGGAGTATAATAATATTCCTGAAAATAATGGAAGCTAATTAAAAATTAATATAGAATAAATCTTAAGCAAAACGTTGATTTGCATGAGAAAGAAAAAAACGGCTTTTATAGTTGACGTACCTTATAATATTATAAATATGCAGTATAGTACATACTATATATATATATATACGAAGTATATACTAGAAGGTAGAAAGAATTCAAGTAGGGTTATGACATTTTAGCAGATTTAGACAAATTAATTTTCAAATAGATATAATATATGGAGATATAAATTTTGTGTTATAGTACATGAACAAACATATCCATCAACCTGTAACGTGGAGGCATGTATAAATAAATTCACTGAGGGACGACCGTAAGCCGATTATAGGTGAATCAGTACGAATGCAAACGTTAAAGGACGTCAACTACTGAACTCACTATTGGATACGAATTAGCTCAATAAGCATCAGTAAATTCGAACCTAACCTAATAGGCATTAGATTAAAAATTTGACATAACTACCGAGTTCTTACATCTCTGGTTTGCGAGAGTAAGCGTGATTTTTGGAGCACTTCAAGAACTATATCTACCCTAGTTTGATAGCCTGCTTGAGCCAAATCAGCCTAATACGTAAGATTCGTTTAAAAAAAGAATTAAATTAATAATCTAGTCCTCTGAACTTGCTCTTTATTGAAAAAAATTCTCTACACATAAAATTATATTATAGAAATCACTGTTAGTATTATTCACAGATGAATAGCATTGTTTTGTAACGTATATCATATAGCTATATAATTACACATATATTTTGTTAGAAACAAAATCCACCTTAATATAATATATGGCTTAAATATAGACCTGGACGCTTAATAAAGTTGAAATAAATAAGATCGTTATCAGTTTTCTAATATATTGCCACAATAAAAACTTCCTTAATCAAAATACTAATACTGAAATAGTGACAATTTATATTCTTTCCATAAGTGTGTCTAGAGTTAGCTTCTTTGAGTCTACTATAAATTTAATAAATTGATGAATAATATTTCAGCAGTCAAACATGAATCTACGAGGGTTGGGTCAAGTACTAACGTTTTTAAAAGTTAGAAAAGTGTAACAAGTACAATTCACATTAGAAATTGCTTACAAAAACCGTATACACAAGTACAAGTAGCAAAGGTAATTTCAGGCTTATGACTTGGAGTGACTTAACTAATAGAGACCTCTGCATCAAAGTCAGTACAAGAGTGTTAACATCCAATAAATCATATAGGTAGCATACCTAATGGAATGATATCCAGTAACAATTAAGTACATGTACAACGTAGACAAAGATGACTAGTAAAAACATGTTTATCCATCTTCACATTTCTGATTAATTCTTGTATCATATTATTGCACATCATTTCTTAATTTTTTCACTCTCACATTTCTGATTTTATCATCACTCTCACATTTCTGACTTCATCATCACTCTGAGACCACAATACCAATATATATACTTAATATATAAATTACTAAACTCCACATTTCTGAATATTGAAATTTATTTAAAATATATCTTATTAATTATTAATCAATTTATTGTAATTATAACTTTTTATGTAAATATAGGTTAAAACTCATTAATATTAATATTACTATTCAATTTCACAATACATCTGATCAGCGTACGCGACCATAATTATTCATTCTTATCTCACCAATACTTTATTTATGCATATAGCGAGTGCTACATATACCCGAAGACATTAAATATAGTAGAAGAATATTGAAGTAAGTGAGCAAAAACGAATGAACCCAGTGCATATCCTAATATATGTGCGCCTCTAACTATACCCTATATATTTAGGTCTGTAGATAACTTACTCGATTCAGCAGGCTAGATAAATCTCACCTACTGAGTAAGATCGTAACGAGTAGCAATGCGGTATAGTAATCCCACTACACACACTACAAGCAAGATCCAATTCCGTGAATCGTGAAGAGGTTTCTCTTCTTGGCCGCAATAAGTAGCTACTTCTAACCATTATATAACAGTCCTTCACTTTATTTAACAAAATAATACGCATAATCCCAGAGTAGATATGATTTCTACACAATACAGTAGTTCGTTTCCTCTTGTAAAAGCCCTCTTCGTCTTTATCTGAGAGCATATCTGCCAAACTCGACCATTTCTTCTCATTCCAGGCATCCTTATTCTGACTCATTTCACTTATCTTCTTAAGTCCTCCCCATATAACGGAGTAGTACGATTCCCAACACACTACCACTATAGTGAATTTACAGTCATTGTTTAAAGTAAAAACCGACAGTCTATGTATCCATATACCCTTTCTACAAATGACCAAATACATAATATCAACGTGACTTTCAATTTATTTCTATCATTTACCCCAATCTCCACACTAAAATCAAACTTACTCTATACGTCATCTCCCTCTTAAATATTTCCATTAACTCTCCCTAACAACGCCACTAAGATTGTTGCTATGTCTGCACACTGTGAATAATAATTATTAGATCTTATAACCTCTTATATCTCAAGACCACAGAGTCCCAACTACTATATATACATATAAACACGGGATTACAAACATAACAACCTCTAATTAAGACCCTACGCGCACTCAAGACACTAGTCCCTTTTACATCCACCAACGATTTAATAACACCAGCCACCTTAAGTGCCATTCTCAATTTTCCTACTACACTCTTAGCGATTCAGCTCAGTGTCCTAGACGCTCACATTCTAAATTCGATTATCAATCAATGAAAACGGTAGTCCCCTATAACATGTAATTAAAAACTACTCGACGATATCTTGGAACACCGAGCGTAATATATTCCTCAAGACTGCATGGCACATATTCTTAAATATCTTATATTTTCAATCATATTTAAAATGTGTGTGTATAGTACTCCTCGCTCCACCGGTAAAATCAATCAACCATGACCTACATAAGGAAGCGCTATAATTTTACCTCACAGACAACCTCGAACCGCATTCTATTTTACTTAACACAAAATTTTCCATGTACCAGGACCAAATCTCTCTTCTGTCCTCTCAAACACATCTCTTCAAGATTCGCCACACCCAAACCTAATCATCCTCACATCATAATAGTTTAGTGAATCCTCCACTCCATCCATTCTCCATCATCTAAACTCTATCCCTTTCACCTACCTCTAAATTCTTTCATAACTCACTCACATATACCTAAAGTATCGTGAAATATTAACGCATGGGTGGAAAGCCAACACATTAACCACTATACAAATTACTTCATCCTGATTCTTCATCTTATCATGAGTCATTGATAATTCTTTTATTATCATTTATTAATTTGTTTTCCTCTATTTCGCAACTATTTGTAATTACATACTCTAAAAAAAAGATCTGAGAGTTTTGTAGAAATAGAGCTACATTTACAGACACCTACATATTTATACGAATAGAAGAAATTTAAATTATGCAACACGTTACTACTTCTTTAGGAGGCGATATAACAAAAAAAAATTTATCTTTTTTCTTGATTCTTAAATTGTCTAGAAAGCGCTTACTCTACTCGTAAAAGGGTAATATCCTATATTTTACTTTTTATTCTTATTAACGCCATCAGGCTCGATATGCATACATATATATGAGAAAAAAAAAAAAACACTCTGAGTTCATATTAATCTCTATCAAATCCTAGAAAATCAGCACAAAAAAAATATTACAAATTACTACAACCCCCTCCACTGTTAGCAAATTCTCCACGAGATGGTATTCATACTCTAATAATAGTGATAATTTATGTATGCGCTTTACTGAGCGTATGCGCGCTCTACCGCGTTCTCACTTCTACAAGAGTGCACCTTTATTAACAACATGACCCATAATGCTTATAAGTACTATTCCTATACACCTTACTATTTAGAATATCGTCACTCTTTTCGACCTAAAATATTCAATATATATATATATTAATCTTCCCTACAATCATCACAATAAACTTAAATATTACCTATAATATTATACTATAAGTTAATCATTTACGTTATACTATTTATCGCCTCTTACCTACTTTAGTATATTAAAAGTACTAATAATTGAAACTCCTCCTCAAAATCCTCAGATACTATTACCTATATTATCCCTCCTATAAAAACGTATTTTGTAAAATTAGTAACTATAATACTAAACTTTACCATAATCCACATATGAACTCACATCTCGCCTCGATACATATATTAATATCATATATATATATAATATACTATAATATATATAATATATATAATATATATTAATATATATATATATATAATATTAAATATAATAAATAAACTACCAAAATGTATGTAGTATGGGTAATTAACTAGAGTTAATTATTTGACTTATTTAAAAAAAAAGAAGTACTTATAATATGAGGTAGAGTCTGCGAAAGTGAATAAAGAAAGCATTTAAATATAAAATAAACCTTCTGATACTATATTAAATTAATATTAATAATTCGTGAAGCTTGTAAGAAGATAAATTAATGAAATCAAACACAGGGAAGGCAGAATATTATTTGTCTTACATTAATGTAGAGGCAGAATAAGAGACTTCTAACTAAAAGAATATTATATATAATTTAAATATCCCAATTGTGTGTATTCCTAAATACCAGAATAGATTAACATAAAAATGTTGAATTAAAAAAATATCAGTCTGAAGAGTGAGCACACAACGAAATTTTCATTTCCGGTTCTCTATCAATGAGTCTATAAAGCTATGAGAAAGGATACTTTATAAAAATAGCTTGGGAGTAACAAAATTTTCTACTTTGTTCTTTTTATTAAAAACAATTTTATTTTAAAATTATAAAGATACTGCAAAAACTGAAATTTGGCCAAAGATGAATGGGATATTTCACCGAAGTCGGATTATTGATTTCCACCGATGTTCGGATTCATAGAAGATATTTCTTGCATGGTTATAGGGCGACAGGACTAGCGCAACCGGTCCTTTCCTTCTTGCTTGTATTCACTCTTGGCAGCGTAGAATCTTATGCCCTAGGAGCCCAGATCATCTCCAAAGACGAATCATTCTTTGCAGAACTGAGTTTGAAAGGCCGAAATAGAGTACTACATAGTATAGTGCACTTGAGTTTCGCTACTGAATATGGCTTATCGACGAAATCTCCTTCCTAGCGCTATTAGAGAGTGTTAAAATTCACCGATTGTAATATCTTGGCGTCTCCAAGAAGACATTTTGTCGCTCGCCTCACAGAAAACCTCTATTTCTAAGAAGTGAGTCTAGGATTAAGCTTTTAGATTCGAGGCCAATACGTTAAACAGAAGAAGATGCTGGTGTAGCAGATACGGCGACACTAAATGCCTGATAAGTCGCCTCAAGTTAAGTTAATAATGACTAATGTTTGAATATTATTCAAGCAACCTGAGTAACCGTCTGGCAAAAAGAAAATTCCTAATATTTTTTAATTAAATGAAAGTGAAAATAATCCTACCAATATGATCATTTCTGATGTTTGTATGGAGAAAATTTTAAAGTATTATAAATTTATCTCGCGCTTATTATTTATGCTTATTATAATTTATTATATTATTATTATATTAATTTAATGTATTATTATATTAATTATTATCATAATATTTATATATATTATTATTCTATTATTATTATTATTATTTATTATTTTTTATTTATTATATAATATTTAAATTTAATTATTAATTTGTATAAAGGCAGAAAACTATGAAATATAAGGAGTATTGTGGATGATTTGGTCGAGAGGAGGTATAGAAATGGGTGAGAGAGAGGAATTGCGATGCGAATGGATCTAGATTAAAGAATAGACTTTGTAAGCGTGTAGAGATATAGTGAGATTGAGAGTGTGGAAAAGAGATGCACGACGAAGTAAAAAGATAAATGGAAAAGTGGTTCTAGTGAGGATATACAGTGTGGAAGCTAAGAGGGGAGACAGGTCCTCAGCGTGTGAAGTGTATGCTAATGGTGAGCAGCTGGAACAAGTGACCTTGAGGACATGAGGTTATATGCATTGCCCATATACTTTAGATAAAGATAGTTTAGGAAACACGAAAAAGGAACGTTGGTATAAGGCAGTGATAAGATCGAGGATCAAAATGATGAATGGGGTATTTCTGGCAGATTGATAGTAAGGCGCTCAAGAACTGATATGAAAAGTTCGTCTCTAGGGAGCGCTAGAAAGGAGGGATGGAATGACATGGCGGACACGCGGAACTTCGGAAAGGTGGAATTGTGTTTTCAAAGAGGATATTATAATTAGGCAGAAGACAGGTGTTTATGGGAAGGAGAGAGAGAGAGAGAGAGAGAGAGAGAGAGAGAGCGATGAGAGAGTAGAGAGAGAGAGAGAGAGAGAGAGAGAGAGAGAGAGACGGAGAGAGAGAGAGAGAGAGAGGAGAGAGAGAGAGAGAGAGAGAGAGAGAAGAGAGGAGAGAGAGAGAGAGAGAGAGAGAGAGAGAGACGAGAGAGGTTTAATATACAGAAAGCTTTCAGCCCCATAAAGGAGGTCGAAAAGTTGGCAGCATTGCAGTGGGTTCGAGATCGTGGAGCAGTAATGGTGGAAGATATCGCGAAAAGGATAGGAAAAGTACGGAAGACGTGAGTGTTTCTATCCTTGTTGCTGAAGAATCAGAATATGCCTCTGCAGGTGCGGAAAAAATAAAAAATCCTTTTGAGAATGGTTTTGACTCCCATATTTGAGAGTTGACGACCAACGTGATCCACATAGAAGCAGAAAAAGCAGCGGAGATAGCGCCTTGCAGGGTAATTGCTGGAAAGGCGAAAGAGATATGGTGAGAAACGAACATATACGGAGAGAGAGCAGGGATATGTGCGATGAGAAAAATAAGATAGAAAGGCACACTGAGGTGGCTGGGACATCTAGAGAGGATGGGGATGGAGAGAGTGGCGAAAAGGTCCTGGAGGGGCCGGGAGGCAGGAGACCGAGGGGAGGCCGGAGAAAAAGGTGGGGATGAAAAGTAGAATGAGGTACTTGGATAGTATATATAACTTAAAGAGGTGGAGACTTCGAAGATAGAGACGGATCTAGGATGAGACTGCGGACACTGTAAGGCAGATAAATGCCTTCCTAGGAGCTGAAATTTATTATTATTCATATTATATTATTTTATATTATTCATTATTCAAGTATTATTATATATTTTATATTTTTATTTTAATAATATAATTATATTAATTTGAATTAAACTCTTTCCATGGTATTATTATTATCATTATCATTATTATTAAAATTATGGGCCATATACTTTTTCTTAAAAGTAATTTTACTTTTAGCTCAAGTTGTAGAAGTTTTTTCTAAATTTCATTTTAATTTTTCTTAAACTATTCTAGAAAACTAATCCTAGTTATATTTATTTTCTGACCAGTTTCGTCCGTAAACCTCGGACATTCTTTAGAGTTTCTATTCTAACAAATGAAATAATTATTATTACACAGATTAAAGATATAATGTATCAATTTTAGGTAGCATGTCATATTATATTTAAGAGGGGAAGACTTCATCATTAACCCACCTATTTTTTTGAAAGCAAAATGAAATTTTTCCATTTTTTATATCTACTTTATAGCAAAAATTAATATATATATATATATATATATATAATAATTATTATATATATATATATAATATTATATATATATATATATATATAATTATATATATACTATATAAATATTATATATATATAGGGCCTATTTATACTAGCGAATGGACTCCAGGCTACGAAGATCATTAAAAATCGTATAAATATTTCAATCCTTTTAAGGTAAAAAGATAAAATCCTAACAGTTATTAGTTAAATGATTTCAATTTTTAAGAAATCTGTTAAAAATTTATTATTTTTGTGCTTCACCACTATAGGCTTTATAAATGAGTAGCTTTTGGCATTTATTTCCACGTTTGAATTTTGATTAATGTTCGTAAAGTTTGTAGATACGCCAATTAAAATTTTTAAATTGATATTTGGGATATTTCTATTTATTTTTTTTTTTGATCGGGGGTGGGCCATTCGGCCCCTCATGATCATCCCCTCCGTACCCCTAACGGGGTTGCCGCTCGCGTATGCTCGCGGGGTCCGGGTTTTTTTTTTAAATAAAAAAACTTTAATAATAAAAATTGAAAATAAAGATAAAAATAAATAGAACTTAGAAAAAAAAATTATACATATTAAAATAAATAGAATATAATAATAGCAAATAATATTTTAATAAAATAATAAGGTTAAAAAAAAATAAAATAACTTTAATCTTTGTTCTTTCCAATAATGTATAATTATTAAAATATTTTAATTTTAAAAATTTACCATATAATTTAATCTCAGATAAATGCAAATTAAATAAGAAATGGCACAATAAGAAAATATCTGAAATAATTCCGTCGTTTCTCATGCTGGAAAATTTTCCCCGACCCGACCTGAACGGGTCAACTTCATTATATATAATATTATATATATATATGTTTTAAAATTTATAATTAATTGCTTATTTCTCACTCTATTGCATCTAAATATTTATCGTAATATATATATATATATATATATATTAATAAATATATATATATATATATAATCTATATTATATTATATATATATTTATATATATTATATATGACTGTACTATATATAATATATATTATTATATATATAATATTATTATATATATACTTATATTAGTATTATTAGGGTTGGGTTAAAGTACAGTACTTGTTACTTGTTAACTTGTAACTTAAAGTAAATTTTTGAGGTACGTGTTCTTGTACGTGTGTACTTGCAGTTTCTCAAACCACTGTAAATTGTACTCTGTACTCATGAGCTTTGGTACTTGGTACTCTTTGCTCTTGTCTTGCAAGTACTTTTGGCATTTTTAAACTTTACCATATTTTTTTATTTTTTTATTTTTTTTATCAAATTTTCCTACGATGATTTATTATGTTTTTCATGACTATCCTATAGTATTCATTATATATATATATTATAATATATAATATATGAAATTATATAATAGTAATATATGATAAATAATATATATATAATATCATATATTAGTATATATATAATATATATATTATATATATATTATATATAATATATATACAGTATATATAATACATCAACACCTTTTTTTCCCCCCCAGACTGGGGGTAGGTGCGTAACATGCACCGAAACCAGAAAAAGTAGTAGAAGAAAGAACATGGAACATGACGCCAGTAGTTGGCAACCTTTTTCCTTATAGTGGGAATCGCCGCAACAAAAAATCACCTATGACTTTCCACGGGAACAACACGGTGGACCCACTTCATGGCACTAGCAATGTGGGGGTTTATCCCTTTGCGCCCCAGGTGGGCCCAACAACTACACCCTCACAAACCTGCCATTTACCTATTATTGCACTTTTTTCTCGCCCTCCAAACTCTATCATGTTTTTCACTCCTGCAGATCCTATTCTTTGCTGATTCAATCCATTTTTTCTTCGGTCTTCCAGCCGTCGATTCCCAACACACTCCCACTAACAATCACTCTTACCACCCGCTATCATACAATTCTTTCCAAACAGTCTATCATTCAACTTACTTCATCATTTATTCCCTTAACATCACGATAACTCTGTAATACCCCCATAGGTCAGTTGGTACAATTATTCTCACATAATTCTGCTAACCGCCCCTAAGAATTGTCCATGCTACCATCTGTACTCTTAGATCTATATCTTATTCCAGACCATAGTTCTTACTAATATAAATTACTGAAGGTAATTTAGCCTGACAATACAATCGAAGAATTTTAAAGACTTTGTCCTTTTAGCTGCACCAAGGATTTAATTTGCAGCAGCCACCTTCCTTTCACAACTTACCTACTACAATCGGCATCATCCGTTCCTTTTTCGTCCATCAGGGATTTGAAATTATATTTACTACTCTATTGCTACTATAGCTGCTCACCATCTAGGCATAAAACTTCACACCGAGGACTGTCCTATCATTCTAAGCAAACTTACTCTTATCAGTACGTTACTTTCAACCCATGCCTTTACACATCCTCGACCTCCACAAATATTTAAACCATCTCTCAAACTCTCTTCAGATTTCACCACACAAAATGCAGCATATAAATATTTTTTAGCTATTTATTCTAGAATCTTAAATTGTTATATTATATATATATATATTATATAATATTATATTATATAATATATTCATAATATAATATATAATTCATAGTAATATATATATATTATAATCTATATAAAATAGATGAATTTTGTCGCTAGTCCTTTTGGACCAGCATCTTCTTCTTAAATGGCGGGGCCCGAAAAAGAGGAAGCTTAATCCTACTAGATCACTCAGAAAAAACATTTCTTGGGCAATCACTTTCACGCAGTCAACTTTTAACATCTTTCAGTGAAACTTTCAGTGCACCTTTCAGTAGAACATACCATTTAACAGTACTTACTAAATTTAACTATTTTTTTAAAAGCTAACGTACTCACTAAATTTAAAAGTGAAGTTTTCCTAAATCAATATATTAAATGAATTTTATCTAATATAAAAATATTTCACGAGGTATTTCTAGCAATTTGAAAAAACATGTGTTTCATGAAATGAATTTATCCAAATACTTAAATTTGCACACTCTATATCGAGTAGTAGTCCTTAAAATTTGAACGTTTTTAAGTGAGAAAATTCAATAATATTGTTTATATATCAAATATACTTTACATTTATTGAGTTTATTTATTTTTCAGCAAAAAAATCTATCTTTTGAAATTACGTTTTTCTTAAATTTTTCACATTTCAACAATTTTGAATTATACAGTATACGAATTTTCTAAATTCAACATTCGAAATTATTTGGTAAATCTTGAAAATTGAGTTTTTTAACGGTTTTAAGATTTGAAAAAAAATATTTTCATGTGAAATGCAATTTCAAAAAGTCAGAAAGAAATTTATAATTGTTTTAGGTGTCTTAATTTGACGTGTTTTTAATGAAATTTCAATATTGTTTTTTATATACCTGACATATTTGCTGCATGAGTGAGAAAACGATTTTAATAAAAAAATTTAAACTTTCTAAAAATTACGCTTTTTCTTGTAAATTTCACATTACAAAGTTAGTAATTTAAATAACGATTTTTCCAAATTTCAACATTTGAAATTATTGGTTAAATCTTAAAAAAAAAACTAATGTATTTTAGCTTTGAAAAAATAATGTGTGTACATTGAAATGCAATTCAAAAACAAAAAGTAGAAATTTATTAATAGTTTTAGGTGTATAAATTGACGCTTTTTAATGAAATCAATATGCTGTTATTATAATCAAATCATACATTACTTTGAAATACTTTTTAAACTAAAAAATTTTAATCACGATAAATTTTATAGCTTGGCTTAAATTTCAATATTACAAATTTAGAACCTAAAAGTACGGATTTTCCTAATCAACATTTGAAATTATTTTGGTAAATTCTTAAAAATTGAGTTTTTTAACGGTATTTTAAGTACCATTTGGAAAAATAATGTGTTCCATAAAAATGCAATTCCAAAAAGCAGAAAAAGTGATTGTTAATTATTTCTGGATACTTTAAAACCAATACATTTTTTAATGGAAATTTCCAATATTTTCAGAAATATACCAAATATTTTATTAGTTGTGAAGACCTGTTGTTTTAATAGAAAAATTAAACTCTAACAATTACGAGGCTTTTTTAAATTTAACATTACAATTTAGAACTTTATAAGCTACGATTGTTCTCTAAATTTCAAACATTGAAATCTATTTGTAATTCCTTAATCTGCATTCTTAAACGGTATTTTCAGCATTGAAAAATAATGTGTTTCATTGAAATGTCATCTAAAAGCAGAAAAGAGATTTTTAAATGTTTTAGTTGTCTTAAATTGACGTTTTTTATGAATTTTCAATATTTGTTTCTTATATACAAATATTCCATTAGTTTGTGAAACCTGTTTATAGTAAAAAATTTTTAACTTTTAAAATACGCTTTTTCTTAAAATTTTCACATTACAAATAAGGAAATTAAGTATGATTTTTCCTAAAATTTCAACATTTGAAATATTTGTAATTCTAAAATTGAGTTTTTTAACAGGTATGTCGCATTGAAAAATAATTTTCATTGAAATTGCATTTTCCAATAGGAGACTTGAGAACATATTATAGTGACGAGGAGGCAAAAAAAGAAGATTATTAATGAAATTTCAATATTTGTTTTTATATACCAAATATTTCATTAGTTGTGGACACCTTTTTTAAGAAAAATGATTTTTGCATTCAAAATTACTTTTCTTAAACTTCCATGTACTTTTTGCGAATTGTTTACTGTATCACATTTCCCAATGTTGAAATAATTTGGTAATTCTTAAGAAATTGAGTTTAACGGTATTTTCAGCATTTTGAAAAAACTAATTGTTTATTGAATCATTGTCGTCAAAAACCAAGAGCAGCTACAACAAAGCAATTTAATTAATTTAGTTTAGGTTGTCTTAAATTGACGTTTGCTTGATGAATACGCAAATATTTGTTTAATATACCCAAATTTTCATTAGTGTGACAAACCTGTTTATAGAAAAAATTTTAACTTCAAAGATTCTGGTCCTCTAAAGTTTTTACATCCAAATAGAATCTCAAAGTAAACGTAAATTTTCCTATAATTTCAAACAATTTGAATTATTGCGGTAATTCTTAAATGACGTTTTTTAAGGCATTTCAGCATTTGAAAAAATAGTGTTCATTGAAATGTCAAAAAGCTGAAAGTGATTTTATTAAGTTGTTAAGAGATGTCTTATATGACGGTTTTCAATGAAGATTTCAAGTATTTGTTTTTATATAACCAATATTTCATTAGTTCACATAAACAATTATTGTTATAATAAAGAAATTTTATATTGATTTAATTAAGCTTTTTCTGTAAATGTTCGATACATTACATAAATTTCAAAATCTCTTAAAATACGGATTTTTCCTAAATTCTAACATTTGAAAGTTACGTAATCTTAAATTTGAGTTTTTAAAGGGTTATTATTTTACAAGCATTGAAAAAATTAATGTGTTCATTGAAATGCAATTTCATGAAGAAGAAAAGAAATTTATAATTTTAGGTGTCTTAAATTCTCGTTTTTAAAGTTTTTTTTACAATGAAATTATTAATATTTGGTTTTATAATACCTAAATATTTTTTATTTGTGAAGACCTGTTTAATAAAAAATATACATTCTAAATACGACTTTGTCTTAAATTTTACACATACAGAGAGTTAGAATCTATATATAAGTAACGTATTTTTACTAAATTTCACACAATTGAACAATATAGTATTGGTAAAATCTAAAATTGAGTTTTTTTAACGGTTATTTTTAGGTTTCATGAAAAAGGGAACTCTAAAATTAAATTATTCAAAAAGCAGAGTAAAGTAATTTATTGAATTTTTTTATGTAAATTTAAGATGAAAGTTTCAGTGAAATTTCAAATATTAGACAGCTAATAGTATTGTTCAAGATTTACATTAGTTGAAGACAACAATTATTAAATATCAAAATTTAACTTCTAAATAATACGCTTTTCTTAGAATATGAGTCTAATCATTTAACAAAAATTATAGAAACTCTAAATTACGATTTTCCATAAATTCAACATATTGAAATATTATTCGGTAAATCTTAAAATTGATTTTTAAAAACGGTATTCAGCATTTGAAAAAATAATTGTTTCATTGAAAGCAATTTCAAAAAGCAGAAAGTGAATTTGATTAATAGTTCTTAGTGTCTTAAATGACGTTTAATGAAATTTCAATATTTGTTTTTTATATACAAATTTTATTAGTTGGAAAGACCTGTGTTTTAAATAAAAAACTTTAACTTTAAAATCGCGTGAGACCCATAAATTTATCACATTACAGATCCAATATTACTTAAAAATATTTTATTTTCAATATTTGAACAATTTTGATAATATACTGGTAAAATCTTAAAATGGCAGTTTTTTTTACGGTATTTTTTCAGCATTTGAAAAAATAAATGTATGTTCTATTGAAATGCAATTATCAAAAGCGAAAAGAAGATTATTATTGTGTAGGCTCTTATATTGCACGTTTTTCTAATGAATTTTCAATTTTTTTTACAAATCAATATTTCATTAGTTGTGAAAACTGTTTTAATCAGTAAAAAATTTAAACGAGCTATCTAAAATTACGCTTTTCTTCTAAACTTATTGCACATTACCAGGAATTAAACTTATGAAAGTACGAAATTTTTCTAAACTTCACATTCTAAATTATTTTGTAAATCTAAAAATTGAGTTTAAACGGTATTTTTCAGCATTGAAAAAAATAATGTGTTCATTGAAAATGCAGAATTCCAAAAAGCAGCAAAAAGTAATTTTCTTCTTGTTTTAGGTTCCATTAAGATTTGCCAGGATAAAATTTGAACTTTGTCAATATTTTGTGTATTTATCGATCCTGAACCTGAAATGAGACCGAGTCTTTAATAAAAAAATTTTGTTTATAAAGGCACTTTTTCTTAATTTTCACATTACGAATTTAGAAACTCCGAAAAGGACGATCTTGCCAAGATTACCAACTATTTGAAATTTATTTTGTTAACTTAAAATTGAGTTGTTTAAACGGATATTTCAAGCTGAAACAATGAATTTGGTTACAAAAAGCAGTTTCAAAAAGCAGAAAATGATTGATTTATAATCAGTTTTAGGTGTCTTAAATTGAATCGTTTTTTAATGAACATACTCATATATTTGGTTTTTTATACTATCAAGCTTTTCATTACTTGAACCTTTTTAAAAAAATTTTAATACTTCTATAAATTACGCTTTTGCTAAAAATTTCATATTACAAATTTAGAATTCTTAAATGGTTTTCCCTAAAATTTCAACATTTTGAAAACTTATTTGGTAAATCTTCAAAATTGAGTTTTTACGTTATTTTCAGCATATGAAAAAAATAATGTGTTCATTGAAATGCAATTTCAAAAAAGCAACAGTGATATTGTTAATATTTAAGGTGTCTTAACATTTGACGTTTTTGTTTTAAGAAATTTCATAATTTGTTTTATATACCAAATATTTCATTTAGTTGTGAAAACCTTTTTAATAATAAATTTCACATACCTTAAACATAATTTCCTTTTTCTTAATTATACAGACATTAATAATTTTGTTAAAAGTAGCATTTTCCTAAATTTCACTACATTTGAAATTAATTTGGTAATTCTAAAAATTGAGTTTTTAACGTATTTTCACGCAAAAAATATACAGTGTTCTTAATGAAATGGCAAATTTCAAAAAGCAGAAAGAGAATTTATTAGATTGTTTTTAGTTTTAGTTAGGAATTGACGTTTTCATATGAATTTCAAATATTTGGGTTCTTTATATACAGAATATGTCATTATGGGTGAAACCTTGTTTTGTGGTTCTATTTTTAACTTTTAAAAATACGCTTTTTCTTAAATTTTCCACATTACAAATTAAGAAATCTTAAGTAGATTCTCCTAAAATTTCAACATTGAATTCATTTGGTAATCTTAAAATTGAGTTTTTAAAGGTGATTTCAGCATTTGAATTTGAAAAAATAATGTTTCTCATTGAAATGCAATTTCAAAAAGCTGAAAAGTTAATTTATTAATAGTTCTAGTGTAAATTGACGTTTTTTTATTGAGAATTCAATATTTATTTTTATATACCAAAAGTTTCATTAGTTGTGAAAACCGTTTTAATACAAATTTTAACTCTCTCAAAACTATACGAGCTTTTGTCTTCCAATTTCTCACATTACAAATTCTAAATCATTTAGCAAGTCATTTTTATCCTAAATATCTTAACGATTTGAAATTTATTTGGTAACTCTTAAAAATTGAAGTTTTTAAAGGGATTTTGAGCATTTGAAAAAATAATGTGTATATGCAATGCAATTTCAAAACGTAAAAAGAAACTTATTAATGTGTTTTAGGTGTTCTTAATTGACGTATTTTAATGAATTTCAATATAGTTTTATTACCAAATATTTTCATTCCTTCAAATGGAACCTGTTTTATTAAGAAATTTTAACTTCTAAAATTCGCTTTTTCTGTTAAATTTCACATTGACAAATTAGAACTCCTAAAAGTACGATTTTTCATAAATTCAACATTTGAAATTATTTGGTAATTCTTTAAAATTTGAGTTTTTAACGGTAATTTCAGCATTGAGAATAATGTGTTTCATTAAAGCAATTCAAAAAGCAGAAAAGAGAATTTAAATTAATTGTTTAGGTGTCTTAAATTAACGTGTTTTTAGAGAAATTTCAAAATTTGTTTTCTTATCATATTCCAATTATTTCATTAGTTGGGAAACCTGTTTTAAAAGAAAAAAATTTAACTCTAAAATTACGCTTTTTCTAAAATTTTTACATAATAATTTAGAAATATCATACAGATTTTTCCTAACTTTCAACATTTGAAATTATTGGTAATTCTTAACATTGAGTTTATAACGGGTTTCAGCTTTTGAAAAATAATGTGTTGCAATTGAAATCATATTTTCAACATCTATCTATTTCATTATTATTGTAAGGTGTCTACTTGACGTTTTTTTAATGAATTTCAATATCTTGTTTTTATATAAATTAAATATTTCATTAGTTGTATAAACCTGTTTTTTAATAACAAATTTAACTTCTAAAAATTACGCCTTTGCCTTAAATTTTCACAATTACAAATTTAACGCTTAAAAGTACGATTTTATAAATTTTTAAACATTTAATTATTTAGTAATTCTTAAATTGAGTTTTTTACGGGAATTTCAGCATTGAAGATCAATAAAATGTGTTTCCTTGAAATGATATTTCTAAAAGTTGCGAATTTATTACTAATTTTTAGTGTCTCTTAAATGGGGGGGAGGTGACGTTTTTTTAATGAACTTTTAAAATTGATTTTTATATTAGCAAATAATTCATTAGTTTGAAAACCTTTTTTAATAAAAAATATAAACATCTAAATACAAAGTTTAGAACTCTTAATAGTACGAATTTTCCTAAAATTTCAACATTTGAATTATTTGTTAAATCTTAAATTATTTTAATGCTGAAAAGCATTTGAAAAAAATATATATGTTATTGAAATACAAATTTCAAAAAGCAAAAAGGAGAATTTATTAATTGTGTTGGGTGTCTTAAATTGACGTTTGTTTAATGAATTATTCAATATTTGTTTTATAACCAAAATATTTTAATTTAGTTTGAAATACGCTGTTTTAAAAATAAATTACAAAATTATACTTCTATAAATGAAACGCTTTTTCTCTAAGATTCTTTCTACATTACCTATATACGTAAAACTACTAAATAAGTAACGAATTTTCCTAATTCAACAATTTTTGAAATAATATGGGTAAATCTAACAAAATTGAGTTGTTTTAAAGGTATTTTCAGCATTGGAATTCAAATAAGTGTTTCAATTGAATAGCAATTTCCATAAAAGCTGAAAAGTGATTTTATTAAATAGTTCGATGTCTTAAAGTGACGTTTTTAATGAAATTTCAATATTTGTTTTTTATATATCCAAATATTTGTACGTAGTTGTGAAAACCTGTTTTTTAAAAAATTTAAACTCTAAATATAAGACTTTTTTCTTATATAGTTTTCTGCTCACATTACATTTTTAGAACTCTTAAAAGTACGATTATTCCTAATTTCAACACTTTGAAAATTATTTGGTTAGATTCTTAAACATATGAGTTTTTAAACGGTATTACAAGTCTCCATTGAAAAAATAATAGTTCATTAAATTCTAAGTTTCAAAAAGCAGAAAAGGATTATAATTGTTGATTACGTGGATTGGTCTTAAGATTGATCGTTTTTTTTGATGAAATTTCATATTGATTTTTATTTACCTTATGTAAGTTTTAGTTGTGATAAACCTTGTTTTTAATAAATTAATAACTCTAAAATTTTTATTTTTTCTTTAAAAGTTTTCCCCTTCTCCTTAGTTATGAGAAAAATTTTCTCTCCTTTTTTATCCTAAATTTCAAAATCATTTTGAAATTATTTGGTAAAATCTTAAACATTGAAGTTTTAACTCGGTAAATGTCAAGCATTTGAAAAAAATAATGTTATTTCAGATATTAATTTCAAAAAGATGAAAAGAGAATTTATTAATTGTTAGTGTCTTAAATTGACGTATTTTTAATGATATTTTCAATATTTGTATTTTCTATAAGTTTTTCAGTAGATAGGTAGTTTGATAAAACCCTAGTTAAATAAAAAAAATCTTACTCATATAAATTACGTCGCTTTTTCTTAAATATTTCACATTACAAATTTAGAACCTAAAAGTAAAGAACGATTTTTCCTAACTTTCAACATACAAACAACTTAAATGACTCAAAGTAATGGTCAATGGGATTTTCAGTCAATTTTGAAAAATTATAATTTGTTTTCATTGAAAAACAATTCAAAAAGCAGAAAAAAGAATTATTAATTTGTTTAGGTGCTTAAATTGACGTTTTTTTTAATGAATTTTTCAATATTGGTCTTTATAAGGAAAATGAGTATTTATTTTTAAAAGCTATTTTAAATAAAAAATTTTTAACTTCTAAAAGTACCTTTGGCTTAGAGTTTTCAACATTCGAATTTGAAATCACAATTAATGAATTACAAATTGTATCATATTAAAATTTTTGGTAAATCTCTTAAAATTGACGTTTTTAAATGATGATTTTCAGCATTTAAAAATAATGTTTTCTTGGGTGAGGAAAAAGTGGAAATGCGAACTTATTTAGAGAGTCTTAGTGTATTAACTTGACGTTTTTTAACGAAGAATTGTAAGATTTGTTATATAAATACAAATACTCACTAAACTTATGCGAAAATGTCTTTAATAAAAAAAATTTAACTTCTAAAATTAACTTCTAAATTTTCAAAATTAACAAATTAAAAACTTTTAAAAGTACGATTTTTGCCTAAAAAGACTAACTGGAATAATATGGAAAATCTTAAAATTGGTTTTTAACGGTATTTCAAGCAATTGAAAAGAATCATAGTTTTCATTTGAAAGGCACCTTTGCAAAAAGCAGAAAAGAATTATAATTGTTTAGGCTGTCTTCAGACGTTTTAATAATTGTAATACGTTTTATATACCAAGAGTATTCATAGTTGTGAAAACCTGTTTCATAAAAAGTATTAGACTTCTAAAATTACGGTCCTTTTTCTTAATTTCACATACGAAAGTTGAACTCTTAAAAGGCGATTTTCCTAAACTTTCATACATATTGGAAAATTATTTGTTAATCTAAAATTGAAAGTTTTTACGGTATCAGCATTGACGAAAAATAATGTGTTTCATTAATGCACATTTCAAAAAGCACAGAAAAAAGATTTAATTAATTGTTTAGGTGTACTTAAATGACGTTTTTTCTTAATAAAGTTCAATATTTGTTTTATATACCGAATATTTCATACTTGTGAAACCTTTTTAAAAAAAATTTTAACTTCTACAAATTACGAGATTTGCTTACAATATTTTCACATGGAACAAATTAGTATACTCTAAAAGTTCGATTTGTCTAAGATTTCGACACGATATTAAATATTTGTAATCTTAAAATCGAGTTTTTTTACAAGGTATTTTAGCATTTGAAAAGAAATAAGTTTCATGAAATCGCAATTGTCAAAAAAGCGTAGAGAAGCGAATCTTATAGACAGTTTTAGGGTGTCTGAAAATTGACGTGCCTGTTAATGAAATTCATATTGGTGTTTCTATAACGCAAATATTTCAATTATAGGTCGATAGAGAGCACATAATTTGAAATAAAAAAATTTTAACTTTCAAATTCATTGCCTTTTTTCTTAATTTCACATTCAATATTGCAGAGAACTCTTAAGAGTACGATTTCTCCTAAATGGCAAACATTTGAAATTATTTGCTAATTGCGCTCTAAAATTGAGTTGTTTATAACGTATTAGCAGCATTTGAACATAATAATGTGTTTCATTGAAATGCACATTTCAAAAAGCTGAGAAAAGTGATATTATATTTAAGTTTCGATGTCTAATTGACATTGTTAATGAAATTCCAAGTATTTGTTTATTGATATAACAAATCTTTATTTAGTTGAAAAAACTGTTTAGAGAGTAAAAAAATTTTAACTTCAATTAACTGCTTTTCCTTAAATTTTCACAATTACAATTAAGAACTTTCTAAAAGTACGATTTTTTTCCTAAATTTCAAACGATTGAAATTATTTGGTAAATCTTAAAATTGAGTTTTAACGGTATTTTCAGCATTTGTGAAAATAATGTGTTTCATATTGAAATGCGAATCCAAAAAGCAGAAAAGTGATGTTATTTTTAGGTGTCTAAATTGACGTTTTTAATGAAATTTCAAATATTGTTTTTATATATACAACATATTTCATTAGTTGTGAAAACCTGTTTTAATAAAAAATTACTTATAAAAAATGTTTGTTAAAATTGTTTCACAATGGCTGAAAACTCTTAAAATTACGATTTTCCTAAATTTCACATTATGGCAATTTTTGGTAGATTATTAAAATAATGATGGTTTATTAACGGATTTTTCCGCATTGTACAAATATATATCGTTTTTATTGAATTGCAATTGTCAAGAAAGCAGAAAAGAGATATTGTATGTATTTGTTGTCAGGTGTCTTAAATGACGTGGTTTTAATGAAAGTATTCAATATTGTTTTTATATACAAATATTCATTAGTGTGAAACCTTTTTTAATAACAGAATTTAACTTTTAAATACTGCGGTTTACGTTAAAATTCTCACACTGCAAATTAAGAAATCTTAAAAGAGATTGCGATAGTTTTCCTAAATTTCTCAACATTTGAAATAATTTGGTAATCTTTAAAAACTGAGGTATTATTTAATACTCGTCAGCATATTGAAAAAAATAATGTATTTTAATTAATGCAGAATTTCAAAACAGCAAAAAAGAGTCTTATTAATTTAATAATTGTTTTAGAACTCGTTTTTTAATGAAATTTCAATAGTGTTTTATATACCCTAATAATTTCATTACTCGTGAACAACTTATTTGTTAATAAACAAATTTATACTCTAAATTCACGACTTTTGCTTAAACTTTTCATCATTGCTACTGCGTAACCTCTAAAGTAACGATTTTCCTAAATTCCAACAATTTGAAATTATTAGTATACTATCTAAAAATGATTTTTAAACGGTAATTTTCAGCAAGTTGAAAAATAATGTTGTTCAATACTTTTGTAGTTTACACAATTTGGATTAGGAATTTTATATTTTAGGTGAGCTTAAATATTGACGTTTTTTTTCATGAAATTTCAATATTTGCAATTTTGTTTTATATAATACAAGAATTATTTATTTGTGTAGAAATATTCTTTATTATAAATATTTTAACTCTAAATTACTGAATTACCTTTTTGCAAGTAAAATTAGAACCTAAAAAGTAGGTAGTTTTTTTATCCTAAATTCAAACATATTGAAATTATTTGGTCTTCTTAAAATGAAGTTTACCGGTATTTCAGCCATTTAAAAAATAATGTGTTTACTTGAAATGCAATTCCAAAAGCTGAAAAGTGAATTTATGATTAGTTTTAGTAGATTTCCTAAATTGACGTTTTTTAATGAAAATTTCAATATTTTGTTATAATACCAAATCATTTCATAGTGTGAAACCGTTTAATTAAAAAATTTACTTCTAAATTAGATATATTTTCTTTAATTTCATTTACAAATTTACAAAAGCTCTTAAAACTACGATTTTTCCATAAATTTCAAGGCCTTCAAAATTATGTGTTAAATCTTAAAATTGAGTTTTTTAACGGTATTTCAGCATTTGAAAAAAATAATGTTTTCATTGAAATGCCATTTCAAAAAGCAAAAGTATTTCGTTAATAGTTTTAGGTTCTTAAATTGACGTTTTTTACTGATTTCAATATTAGGGTTATATACCAAATATTCATTAGTTGTGAAACCTGTTTTAATAAAAAATTTCACTCTAAAATTAAGCTTTTTCTTAAATTTCCATTACGAATTTAGAACTCTTAAAAGTAAACATTTTTCCTAATATTTCAAACATTTGAAATATTTGGAATTTTTAAAATGAGTTTTTTTACCCCCCTATAACTAGAAAATTTGAAAATAATCGTTTTCATTGAAATGCAATTTCCAAAAAGCAGAAAAAGAGATTTATATATTGTTCAGGTGTCTTAAAAAGTAGTTTAATACTGAGTTTTTATTAGGACTGATTCGTTATAAGCTATAGATGGCAATAGTGTAAAACCTTGTTTTAAAAATAAAAAAATTTAACCTTTAAAATTACGCTTTTCCTTAAATTTTCACATTATGATACATAATAAGAAATCTAAGTATATGATTTTCCTAAATTTCCAAACATTGAATATTGATCTCTTAAAATTGAGTTTTAACGGGTATTTCAGCATTTGAAAAAATAATGTTCGATTGAAATGCAATTTTACAAAGCAGAGCGAAAAATGAATTTATTAATAGTTTTTAGGTGTCCTAAATTGACGTTTTTTTACTGAAATTTCAATATTTTGTTTTTAATATAGCCAAATATTCATTTATAGTGCAACTCTGTTGTTAAATAAAATTTTACTTCTATAAATTACGCCTTTTTTTATATTGCTACATTAATTGAAAATTTAATCTCAAAAGTAACGAAATTTTTTCTAAATCTCAACATTATAAAATATTTGGTATATCTTAAAATTGATTTTTTAACAGTATTTAGCATTTGAAAAAATAATGTGTTATATTGAAATGCATTTCAAAAAGCAGAAAAGAGAATTTGTTATTAGTTTTAGCTGTCTTAAAGATTTTTTTTAAAAAGAAATTTAATATTTGGTTTTTATATACCAAAAGTATTTAATTAATGTGAACTGTTTTATATAAAATTTAAAACTTCTACTAAATTTACGCTTTTCCCTTAAATTTTTTCATCGTTTACATACAAATTTAGAACTCTAAATAGTATTTTTCCTAAATTTCCACATTTGAATATTATTTGGTATGTCTTAAAATTAGTTTTTTAAACGGTATTTCTAGCATTGAAAACAATAATGGTCATGAAAAGCAACTTAAAGAAAGCAGAAACCGAATTTGTTAATTAGTTTTAAGTGTCCTAAACTGACGTTTTTTAAGGAAATTTCAATATTTTTTTATATACATCAAATATTCATTAGTAGGAAAAGTGTTTTAGATTTAAAGATTTGATCTCTCTAAACATTAACGCTTTTCTTCAATTTTCCATTACAAATTTGAACTTTAAAAGTACGGCATTCTCCTAAATATTCGAACACTTTGAAATTATTGTAATTCTTAAAATTTAGTTTTAACGGTATTTCAGCCCTTGAAAAAATAATGTGTTTCATTTGAAAAGCACCTTCAAAAAAAGCATAAAGCGAATTTGAAATACATCTTTTTATTAATCTAGGCTGGTTTTTATAAATGAAATCAATATCGTTTTATATATCAATATTTCATTGTAGTGAATAACCTGTTTCTAAAAAATTGTAACTTCATAATTACGCTTTCCTTAAATTTCACATTACAAGAAAATAAGAACTCGTAATAAAGTACGCATTTTTCCTTAATTTCAACATGTTGAACTTATTTGGTAATTCCTTAAAAAATGGAGTTTTTTTTTGTTTTCTGCTTTTGAAAAATAATGTGTTCATTGAAATGCAATTCAAAAAGCAGAAAAGCAATTTTGTTATAGTCCCAAATGAACGTTTTAAGATTTCAAATTGGTGATTAATATATCAAGAAATATTTATTAGTTGAAAACCTGTGTTAATAAAAAAATTTAACTTCTAAAATAGCTTTTTCTTAAAATTACAAATTTAGAACTCTAAAGTACGATTTTTGAATTAACATTGAAATATTGTAAACACTTCTAATTATCTTTTAGCATTGAAAAAAATATGTTCTTTGAAATGCAATTTCATAAAGCCAGAAAGCTTATTAATATTTTAAGTGTCTTAAATTGACGTTTTAATGATATTTCAATTATTGCCGTGTTTTTATATACCCATATCATTAAGGTATGAAAACGTTAAAAAAAAATTAACATAAAATTAACGCTCTTTTCTGTAACTTTCATTCATTATACAATTTAGAACAATGTAAAAGTACGATTTTCCTAAATTAACATTATGTTTTGTAATTCTAAAATTGAGTTTTTAAACTATTTTCTTGAAAAAATAATTGTTTCATTGAAATGCAATTTCAAAAGTCAGGAAAAGTGGATATTTGTTATTTTAGTTTATGGTGTCTAATGGAGTGTTTTAAAAGAACTTCAATATTTAGTTTTTATATAAATTCATCCATGATTATTTTGTTGTACTGATTTTACTGCCTTTACTAAAATACGCCTTATTTCTTAAATTTATTCACATAAAAATTTAACTCTTTACGGTATTTTTTTTCTTATATATTCAGGGAAATTTATAAGTCTTAAATTTGAGTTTTAACGGATTTAGGTATAAATAGTTCTAGTCTATTGATATCATTTCAAAAGCAGAAAAAGTCGAATTGTTAATAGTAGGTGTTTAAATTGACGTTTCTTTAATGAAATTTCAAATATTTATTTATATATAAACCTGTTAGTTTTGACACCTTTTATAAAAATTTACTTCTAAATGACTGCGCTTTTTCTTAATTTCACATTACAATTTAGAACTCTTAAAAGTACCAAATTGCCAAATCAAATAAATTTTTTAATTAATTGTTTTAAATGTATTTATTTGAAAAAATAATGTTTTCATTGATATGCATTAAAAAACAGAAAAGCATATTGTGTTATGAGTGTAGGTCATAAATTACGTTTTTTAATAATTAATATGTATGACATATACCAAATATCCTGGTTTATAAAACGTATTGCAGTAAATATTTTAAACTCTAAAACTTGGAATATTATGTCTTGTTTCCTATTTTCATATTACAAATTTAGCACTTTTTCATATTGTAATTAAATTTTAACCTAAGATATGGTGTTAGATTTCTAATTATAAGCTAAATAAAAACGAATTTTGCTCATTTTATTGTTTCATTGAATGCAATTTCAAAAAGCAGAGAGCGAATTTATTAATAGTTGTTAAATTTACCGTTTTTTTAATGAATTTCAATATTTGTTCCTTAATACTAATATTTTCCTTAGTGCTGGAAGTGTTTTAATTCAAAAAAATTGATTCAAGACGACACATTTACTTACACTTACACGCAAGCGATGCGTAATTTAAACCGATTTCTGAAATCTCGTTATAAGATTTGGTATTTGCTAAATTTTAATTTAACGTAATGGCAGCTTTTCATAGTGCTTCTTTGAAAAGCAACTTCAAAAAGCAATAAAGTAAATTAGTTAATAGTTTTAAGTTTCTTAAATTGAGTGTGTTTAAATTGCTGATTTGTGTTTTATATACCAAATATTGCTTTGTACTGAAACTTTTGAACTAAAAATAACTTCTAAATTCGCTTTAATAAATTTTCACCATTCGATTAGAACCGAAAGTAACGATTTTCTAAATTTCACATTGAATGTTTGGTATTCTAAAATTGAGTTTTAACGGGATTTTACTTTGAAAAATAATGTTTTATTTGATGCTTCAAAAAGCTAGAAAGCGAAATTGTTAATTAGTTTTGTAGGTTCTAATTGACATTTTCCAGTCCCCTTCTATATTTTTGAATATACCATGATAGCTATTATTGTGAAAACCTGCTTTATAAAAATTTTCACTAAAATTTACTTTCCTTTAAATTACTTAAGAAATTCTAGGTAATCTAAAAGTACAATTTTTTCCTGCAAGAAACCTTTGAAATATTTGGTAATCTTAAAATTGAGGTTTTAACGGTATTTTAGCATATGCAAAATTAATGTTTTCTTGATTCGTTTTGTTAAATACTAACAATTTGTTTTAGTTTTAGGTTTTAAAAAAGTCGTATGATCGTGTAATGTATTCAAGCTTTATCGTAATTGCGAATGCCCGTTTAATACCAATATTAACTTCTGCTAAAATTAGGCTTTTTCTTAATTGTTTCACATTCAATAGCCTAGAGACTTTCCTAAGTTCAACAATTTGAATATTTGTAATTCTTAAAATTGATTTTTTAACGTTATTTTCAGCTTTGAAGAAATAATGGTTTCATTGAAATGCAATTTTAAAAAGCAGAAAACGAATTTGTTAAGTTTTAGGTTTTATAAATTGACGCTTTTAATGAAATTTCAATATGCTGTTTTTAATAATTATATATTCCCCCTTAGTAGCTGAAAAGCTGTTTAATAAAAATTTAGTTCTAAAATTCCCTTTCTTAGATTTTACATACAATTTAGAACCTTAAAATTAACGGAATTTTCCTAAAATTTAACATTGAAATTCTGCTAATTCCTTAAATTGGAGTTTTAACGGGGATTTTTAAGACATTGAAAAAACCCGTTTTCTATCACAGAATTTAAAAATGCAGAAAAGCGAATTTGTTAATCGTTTTAGGGTCTTAAATTGAACTTTTTTTAATGAAATTTTCAATATTTGTTCTTTATATACGCAGA